>JABUQX010008733.1:27500-42500 GCA_015478945.1 Trachelipus rathkii
TCCGCAACTGAAAGAATCCCAGGCTTCTTTGGGCACCTTAGCAACCATTGTGATAGAGGTTTTCCAAGACAATTTTTTATTTATGTTTTCAGACCAACGAATACTTTATGTTGTCAAAGGTGAGACGTTAGACACCGTCGAAAAAAAAGAGTGTTAGGAGGTGTTTTAGAGGGATATGTAAAGAAGTGGGAGTTTTTTCAAAGAGTTGAAATCACAAAGTTGCGGCCGGCCGCCACCGAGATTATCCCATTCCAGCGTTGGCAAAGAAGTGAATACGGAAAGCTGAAGACGAGACGCAACTCTGATGCAAAAGGGGAAGCAGATTTGAAACGAGTGGAAGAAGAGATTTGAGTCGTCGGCATAAGAGTGACAGAGTTAGAAGTAACAGCTGATGGAGATCGTTGATGAAAGAGTAAAATAAAGTTGGAGACCTAAAACAGAAACCTTGAGGAACCCACAATTAACAGGAAAGGAGGAAGAAGTCGCTTTATCATCAATGAGTGTATAGTGGGAGCGACCAGAAAGAACAACTTGACAAGAGTAGCAAAGAGAAGGATAAACCCCAAATGAAGGAGCTTAGAGCAGTTAGCTGAACGCATGCCATTACTCGATCAAAAGCCTTATGATATGTCCGAGGCGCACACACAAGACTTCCCATAGTTCCTAAGGGCAGAAGACCATAAATCTCTTAGATGGGATAGTATTTCACCAGTTGAACTCGAGCGTCGAAAGCCATACTGAATGATTCTGGAAGGAAGGAATGAGACCCAGAGATCAAGAATGAGGTTAGAGAAGAATTTTTTTTTTTATTTTTTTTTTTTTTTTTTTTTTTTTTTTTTTTTTTTTTTTTTTTTTTTTTTTTTTTTTTTTTTTTTTTTTTTTTTTTTTTTTTCTTTTGTTTAAAGATTTTAGATGAAACAGTGAGAGCTATAGGACGGTAGTTAGAGGAATCAGAGCGGCTACCCTTTTTCGGGATTGGCTGGAAATATGCGCGCTTCCAGCCTGAGAATGTACGAGTTTAAGCATAGAGAGTAGAGTTGAACGAGGGACAGGGCAGCTCAGAAAGCACACTCCTTAAAAACAGGAGAGGGATCCATCCGGGCCACTAGCCTTCCTGACGGTCACTATAGATCTCAGAATGCCATGCACGATCATGCGCTATTCACGGAAGCTCATTAAGAAATTCGAGGGAGAAGAAGAAGAGGAGGAGGGATGCCGGATCGTTCCAGGGTAGAATTTAGATTGAAAAAAGGAGCGAAGAGATTAGCCTTTTCATATTATATATTATATATATATATATAATAATATATATATATATATCAGTTAATATATTATATATATATTATATTATAATATATTATTATATATATATTATATTATATATATATATATTATATATATATATAATAATATATGTATATATATATATTGTTGATATTATATATAATTATAATATATATATTATATATATAGTATTATATATATATATATATTATATATATATATCATATATATATATATATATATATATATATATATATATATATATATATATATATATAAATATATATATATATAATATACTATATATAATAGGATTTCCACAACTCCAATATAAATTATATCAATATCGTTCAGAGAGCAGATTTAAGTGACAGTAGAAGAAGCCTGACAATGTAAGTAGATCTTCATAATGAAAGAAAAGGTTGGAGCCAGCAGTTTATAAAAAATCGTTAATGAGAGAAGGATTAGAGTTAATAAGGCAGAATCAGAAAAATATCAGCAATGACATTTATTAGAAGTCGGCAAGTCAAAACAAGGCTATGTGAAGGATTTGAATAGGAGAATTAGGCAAAAGTAAAAAGTAAGGGAAAAAGAAAAAACACAACGGAAATAGTTTTGTAAAAAGTGACTCATACCGCTCAAATACATTGATAAATAAAGAGCCACAAAATAGTTTCCATTGTTCATAGAGCAGAAGATATAAATCTATTAGACAGGATAATATTTCTCCAGATCTTCTACCAGTGGTTGCCCCCTGACCCGAGCTGTTTGGCGGGAGGCCGTCGAGAGGTAGCGTGTCCAAGACAAGCCTTTCGCTCCTCTTGGGAAGCTAAGCTTTCAGAGGTAACAATGATGGGTTCCTTTAGCCCATCAGTGGTGCTCGAGGTAACACTACTGAAGTCACCATCTCAAGGGGAAGGTTCAAACCCACTTAGACCATTGGAAATATAGCAAATAATTGTTGCGTTTATTGCACCACAATATCTCTTGAATATCAAATAATGTTCCGGTTAAAAATACCCAGTGTTGCCCCTGACCCGAGTGTTGGCGGGGAGGCCCGTCGGAGGTTAGGTGCTCCAAGACCACGCCTTCGGCTCTGCTTGGGAGCTAGCTTTCAGAGGTAAATGATGGGGTTTACTTTTAGCAATTCGTGGTCTCGAAGGTAACACTCTGGCAGACCAATCTCAAGGGTAAGCGGTCAACCACTTAGGACTATTTGAAACTATATAATAATTGTTGCGTTTATTGCACAAATATCTTTGAAATATCTAATAATTCCGTTTAAAACTTACCCAGTTTGCCCCTGACCGAGTGTGGCGGGAGCCCGTCGGACGGTTAGGTGTTCAGACACGCTTCGCTCCTACTTGGAAAGCTAAGCTTTCAGAGTAAAATGATGGGTTTCCTTTAGCAAATCGTGGTCTCAGTAACACTCTGGAGTCCATCTCAAGGGTAAGGCGTTCAAAACCATTTAGAACCATTGAAACTATACAATAAGTTGCGTGATTGCACAAATATTTTGAATATATATACTATTATATATATATACTATATATATATATTTATATATATATATATATACTTATATATGTATATATATATATAATAATATATAATATACTACATATATATATATATATATATTATACTAATTATATATATTATACTATTATATAAGATTATATTTAATTTTTTGGTGCCAATGCACTCATAAATACGTATACGTTCAATTTGTCTTATACTTGTCAATTTGTTCGAATTTCGCAACCAAAATAATACATCAGAAAATGTATAATTTTTAAAGTTTAAAAATTTTTAAGTTTCAAATAAACTTTCAGTAATTGTAAAGGGTAAATTTAAACTTTTAAAGTTATTTTTTATTTATGTTATTTTAATGTTTGTGGGTAACTAAAATAAAACATTTATAGTTTTTAAATTTGATTCATGTTATATATATAAGAATAATAATAATAATAATAATAATAATAATAATAATAATAATAATAATAATAATAATAATAATAATAATAATAATAATAATAATAATAATAATAATAATATAATAATAATAATAATAATAATAATAATAATAATATAATAATAATTAAAATAATAATAATAGTAATTATATAATAATAATATAATAATAATAATAATAATATAAATATAATAAATAATGAATCATAATAATAATAATAATATACATACATGAATAATAATCATAATAATAAAATAATAATAATAATCAATAATTAATAATAATAATAGAATAATAATAATAATAATAATAAATTTAATAATATAATAATAATAAAAATAAAAATAAAAATAATAATACACTGTCCAGTACTTTCCAGTTCACTTGATCCTCTCATCTTTACGGCGCGATTGTTGGTGCTTTATCTCTTTTGCTATAGGTACCGCAGCGGCAGGTGTTTCGAAGGGAACTTACCATCGCGTACCACCAACATTTTACGCAACGCCGGTCGTAGGCACAAGGGGTGCTCTGTCTGCGCACGAGTTTTGTGTGGATATTGGTAACTCCAGCCTAGTTCGCTGCGGTGTTTCCTTCTTTCCTGCCGCTTCTGTTCTATGGAACTCTCTTCCATTTTCTGTGTTTTCTTCTGAATTTAATCTCCCTCACTTTAAAGCCTGCGTCTGTGCCTCAATCTCTTATTTGCGCTAGTAGATGAAAATTTGGCGTGGCACACCTCTCTCTGATAGGGTCTGCTCGTGAGTGGTCGAGTGACAACATGAAGAAAAAAAAAAAAAAAAAAAAAAAAAAACTAAATAATATAATCAAATCAAAATCAAATCAAAATCAAATCAATCAAAATCAAAATCAAATCAAAAATCATAATAATAATAATAATAAAATATAATATAATAATAATAATATAATAATAATAAATAATAAAATAATAATATAATAATAATAATAATAATAATAATATTAATAATAAATAATAATAATAATAATAATAATAAGTCAATAATAATAATATAATAATAACAATGTAGTAACAATAAAAATACCTAATCTTAATCATACTGAATAATATGACTAATAATAATAAGAATAAATATAATAATAATATAATCATAATAATAATAATATAAATAAATAATAATAATAATAATAAAAATCATAATATAATAATTAAAGTAATTAATCAAAATATAAAGTTATAAAAATAATAATTGTCGTTATATTTTATTTATATAAATATAATACAAAAATAATAATAATTAATAATAATATAATAATAATTAATTATTTAATTATAATAATAATATTATTATTTATTAATAATAATAATATAATATTAATAATATAATAATAATTATAATAATAATAATAATAATAATAATAATAATAATAATAATAATAATAATAATAATAATAATAATAATAATAATAATAATAATAATAATAATAATAATAATAATAATAATAAATTAAATAATAATGTAATATTAAATATATATAAAAATAATAATAATATAATAATAATAATAATAATAATAATAATAATAATAATAATAATAATACTTAAATTTTTTAATAATAGTAACTAATTGTATATTAAATGTTATTTGAAAGAGAAAGTGATAAAGAGAAACTAATAAACATTGCCAAATTTATGTGTTTTGAAGCAATAAAACTTTACTAATAATCTTACACTTTATATTTTTTTTAATCTTATATTTCTTATCAATATTAATATTATAATATTAATGATTATTATTATTATTATTATTATTGTTATTATTATTATATTAATTATTATTATATTATTATATTATAATTATTATTATGATTATTTTTATTATTATTAATTATTATTATTATTATTCTTATTATTTTATTATTATTATTATTATTATTATTATTATTATTATTATTATTATTATTATTATTATTATTATTATTATTATTATTATTATTATTATTATTATTATTATTATTATTATTATTATTATTATTATTATTATTATTATTATTATTATTATTATTATTATTATTATTAAATTATTATTATTATTATTATTATTATTATTATTATATTATTATATATTATTATTAATTATTATTATTATATTATTATTATTATTTTATCTATTTATTATTATTATTATTATTATTCATTATTATTATATAGTATTATTATTATTATTATATACTTTTCAATGTTACTTTTATTTTTGATTATTACTATAATTGTTATTATTATTAATATATTAATTAATAAACAATTATTATTATATTATTATTTTATTATTATTGTCATTATTATTATTATTGATTATTAATTATTTTATTTTATTATTCATTATTATTATTTATTATTTATTTTTTTATTAATGTTATTTGTTATTGTTATTATTATTACTATTTTTATTATTGTTATTATTCATTTTATTATTATTATTTATATTATTTTATAGTACAAAGAAATATTATTATTATATATTAAATAATCTATCTTCATTATTATTAAGAACCTATAGCAATGATATTATTATTATTTATTCATTTATTATTATTATTATTATCTATTATATTATATTATTATTATTATTATTATTTTATCTATTATTATTATATTATTATATATAATATATTATTTTATTATTATTATTATTATTATTATTATATTATTATTATTATTATTATTATTATTATTATTATTATTATTTTATTTATTATTATTATTATTATTATTATTATTATTATTATTATTAGATTATTATATATTATTATTATTATTATTATATTATTATTATTATTATTATTATTTATATTATTTATTATTATTATTTTATTAATTACTATTATTATTATTATAGAATAGTATTATTATATTATTATTATTCATATCTACTTCATTATTATTATTATTATTATTATATTATTATTATTATTAATTGATTATTATTATAATCGATTATTATTATTATTATTATTATTATTATTATTTTATTATTATTATTATTATTATTATTATTATTATTATTATTATTATTATTATTATTATTATTATTATTATTATTATTATTATTATTATTATTGTTATTATTTCTATCATTATTATTATTATTATTATTAATAATAATAATAAAATATATTTTTAAATACTTACAAATGATAGGTTTCCTTAATAGCTAAGTCAATCAATGGTTAGCGATTAGCAGCATGTTGTTGAGATTGTTATTTACAATTTAAATAAGTTAAAATGTTTTAAATGTAATTAATTATTAATTGTTATTAATTATATTTCATATTTATAGAGCTTTACAAGTCATATCCCAATTACTAGAGCGAGTAGAGTAGACATGGAAATTTTTGCTCTCTCGTTCGTCAAACATTTTCTCATTTATCTCGTTTTCTAAATTTATTTAATTAAAATTAGAAAGTAATTTAATGGAAAAAGTGAATTTCCATATAGGCCTTGTTCTATTTGGAAACACATACTAAAATTTTAAATATACTAATTATAAATTAAATTTTGCTAAAATTTAGTTTAAAGAATATATATATAGAAAGAAAATTTAATTTTTAATTTTAATTATTATAATTTTCTTAATGGTATTATGTCTCTTCTTCTTTAAAATAAATAGTTAAATTATGTATTAGTTAAGCAATGAAAATTTTAAATTAGTTAAACAATGGATATAAGAAAAGAAAATTTAGTGCACAAATTTTCTAAATGAAATTTACAACTGCTAAAGGAAAATTTAATTGTTTCATACTTTCCAATATAAATTACTAAAGAAAATTAAAAAAAATTATTAAAGTTTTCCGAAATAATTTTATAATATTCAAATAGTGTTAATTATTAAAGGAATAATTATTAACAAGTTTTCCAAAATAAATTTATAATGTGCAAAAGGAAAATATAAATTTACAAATTTTCCTAAAAATAAATAAAGGAAAATTTAAATTTTACAAATTTTCTGAATTAAATTTTATAATTAATAACTGTCAAAAACTTTTCTTTCAACACAATTGATATACATGTTGCAATTAATATTATATAACTAAATAGTTTAAAAATTTATTATTATTCATTATTGTTTACTTAAAATTTTAAAAAAATTTAAATACAATTCTATAAAAGAATACATATATAACCTAAGAATAAAAATTAGAACTTAATAATTGTTATTTTGATAATCTGAAGAGGTGTACATGGAGTTATTAAATTTAATATCATAACTCATAACAAGTTAAAATCAAAGTTTCAATTTAATTATTTTACTTTCTCTATTTCTAATGTACCAATGTAATTACTCATTTCGATTTTTAAAATTCAGAAAGCTAGTGACAGAGAATTACAGAGAAGTGTAAGAATAGAAGGTTAAGTTATATAGCAATTCAAATCATTATAACTTATACAATTACAAAAATTACAAAAGAATTTACCTAAGCGTTAAAAAATTGCCTTCCTCTAAAATTAAGCAAAGATTCTATAGAGAGAATGAAATTCTCTTAGTGTGATATAATCTCGATGAAATTTAATAAATTAAATTTATGAGATATGCAAAACTTTTTGTTATAATAACATAGTGTAGGTGTAAAACATATTCGACAATTACGTTGCACAAAATATTTATATTAAAGTTTTAACTCATGCTTGTTCATTTACAATTTACCTTAAATTAACATGAAAATTTATTCATGCAAAAATGTAGAAAAAAATTGCTATATAACTATATAGAAGAGAGGATGTAAAATCTTTCAATTCAAATAAAGTACAAAGCCTAGAATGAAAAAAATATACAAAGATACTTTTGATCTTCAATTTTCAAATTTGGATTATATAGCAATTTTCAAGTAAGGTAAAATTCGATAAAATATAAGATTTTTGTTTCTTATATTTATGCTACAGACGCTTATGTCTATGATGACCATGATGCTCGTGCTTAGGAATATCTCCTTTCTTAGGATTAGGATATAGGCTATAGTAACTTGTGGAATACTCGGTAATGTACTTCTGTCACGATGCGAAGTCACTTGGGATTGAGGTGGTATTAAAGAACTTTTACCTACCGTACTGCATGCGGTGCTTAGGTCTAACTCCTCTTTAATCATCTTTATTCATCTTTAAATCATCTTTAAATCATCTTTGCTCATCTTTAGCCATCTTCATCTTTAACTGATCTTTAGTATTCTAGTACTGACACACAAACAAAATCCATCATAGCTATGTGCCACAAATCACTCATCAGAATCGCAACTCCTCCTCACCACTCATTTCTCTCCACTTCCAGCACACAAATATTTCAGCCCCCGCCACTTTCCTTTCATCTTTATTTCAGTCACACAAAGAGGGTTAAATTTACCTTTTTTAGAAAAATTCATCAACTCTCTCCTCATCTTTTATTCCTCTAACATTCTATGTACCAAACGTTCATACATTTTGCGAAAGGTACAAAGTCGTTTCGGCTATCCTCGATCAGGTCCGAGGATGCATAACATTCTAGGGTATATATAATAAGTGGTAGCGGATACCAACCCAGCTACCATGCCCTTTTGCTCGCCTTATATTTAATGCTATGGTATCGTTATGGTAATTCTTTCACCCCAGGTAGCAATCATGATTACAAGGAAATAATAATAATAATAATAATAATAATAATAATAATAATAATAATAATAATAATAATAATAATAATAATGTTAATAAAAATGTGTAATCTATACTATACTAAACTGGTAATACATTTACACATCACAAGGAGAAATTAATTTTTATATCAATTTTTAAGTTTTTAAAATTCATTTAAAACAAAAAATAAAAATGGAAATAAAACAACTAAATAAATTTTACAGAATCAATAATTAAAAATTTTTTTTTTAAATAAAAATACAATTTAATAAATATAAAAAAATTAAAATTAATAACAATGAAACGAGGTTAGTTTAGTCCCTGACAAAATAAAATCTTGATATGAAATCCTACTACATTAGCTATTAAACTAGTTCTACAAGGCTGGTGTTTTAGAATGATTTAGACCAGGGACTTAAATACAAGGTTTCTAAGTTTGCAGATAATACCAAAGTGGCCACCTCAGTTAGGAATAGTGAAGGATGTATAAAGATTCAAAATGATCTTGATAAACTTCTTGGGTGGGGAGATAAGTAGCAAATGAATTTTAATAGTAAAAAGTGTAAGGTTCTTCACCTAGGTTCCTCAAATAAAAGTTTTAACTACGATATGAATGGGGATTGGCTTGAGTCTGTGGACCAAGAACAAGATTTAGGTGTGCTTATAAGCAGCAATTTGAAAGTAGCTAATCAGTGTTTGGAAGCAAGGAATAAAGCTAATAAGATGCTGGGCATAATAAATTGCAATGTTGTTTACAGAGAGCAAGGAAGTTTAGGTAAACTGTATACTAGCTATGTTAGGCCAGTAATTAGAGTATTGTGCACAAGTTTGGGCCCCTTATTTAAAGAAAGACTTAGATTTGCTAGAGAGAGTGCAACATAGAGCAACAAAGGAATGATTTCGGGTTGAGGATAAGAGCTTGAGGGAGAGGCTGAAAGGAGTTGAGGAATGTTTTCTGTAAAAGGCGATTTCTCAGAGGGAACATATACAGTCTAACAAATATCTACATCTAATTTTATATAACGGAGACCATAATTCCATAGTATAAAGAGTACGGAACCAGGTGAGTTGAGGGTGAGATGCGCAATCTCATTGATAGGACAAATGACCAACTTGAACAGAAAAGCATTCATCAGCTAATAGGGCTGTAAATTTTGGAATGGTTTGCCATAGGAGGTTGTTGAGTGTAACTCGATTGCAACATTTATGAAAGGACTGGATAGGTATATGGATGGTTTGGGTATCATATAGTATATTTTGACTAAGCCAAAATGGCGGGTTTTTAGTTATTGTAGTTATGAAGGTTAATTGCTTGTTACTATAGTTATTAAAGCTGTAGTGTGGTTAGCATGCATATACTTTAGATATAGTCTTTAGTTTTTTTTTGTTTTAGTTATAGACTGTGCATAAATTAGTTATTGGCAAGCCCTATGGTGCTTTGTGGATTTGCATGAGCATGTTTTTAGACTTTGTGTATTCTGTATATAGTTATTGACAAGCCCTATGGTGCTTTGTGGATTTGCATGAACATGTTGTTTGGTGATTAGTTCTGTTGACTTGACTGGGACAGTCTCGATAGGCCCATGTGGCTTCTTACTGTCTTTTTTTTCTAATGTTTCTAATGTTCTAAAAAATACAAAGCCAGTTAAATTACAACTAAAGAAATCACTTAATCAATATCAATGATAGATTCTTTTATTAAATAATTAATTCATACGAAAGTAAGAAACGTTTATTCCATGCTATCTCTTAATAAAACTATGTAGTAATCTTGGATTACACAGATGAATAGTATAAGCTCTCAAGACTGTTTACAAAAAGTAAATGTAATAATCTTGGATTCCAATGAAAACATAGATTAAAAGCATAAAAACTTAAAGGTTTACAAATTTAAACTAATGAAGTAGCAATACTTACTAACTTTATTTGGTTTCAATGACAACTTCTTTGACCAGTAATCTTTTAAAATGGACCCCATAACCTGCTGTGGACTTCTTGTTTTACTTATGTATGGCAGAATAAACGAACCATGAGTTTTTTCAGCGTAACACACCCAACCTATCAACAACATAATCTTTTCTTTAAAGTTTAAAAAAATTCGTAAACCCCCCAAAAAATTTGATTACATATGAACCATACAATCAAAAACAAGTCAAAATACCTGGACATGACGATGCTAATAATGGAAAAACTGATGACGAATCCTTATCCGAAGTTTTGTATCGTTTAACAAATTCTCTTTGAGCTTCAATTAATGAGAAACATCTTGCAAAATTAACATCAAAAACATAGTTGACACCTACAGACTTAAAGTACCCTGAAATTATAAATTCACAATATTTTAATTTTAACTAAAACATTTAAAATATAAGAAAAAACAGTAAAAGAGTAAAAAGAGTTATGCTAATTTATGAAAGGTCATCTAACTGCTAGTATATTAATAATACTATTTAGGTTTTTCCGTTATAACGGTGTAAGAAAAAGTTCATACAAGGTGAAGTAGTAAATCTATGGACTTAGTACAATTTAAATTTTTTGTAAAGAATTTTTTCAAAATATTTATGGTATAAAATAGAAAAATAAAACGTTTTCAAAGTCAGAAAATCTAATTAGGAATTCACCTTACCTCTCTTTTTCTCTCATCATAGATCTAAAAAATCTAAAAAGATTATGAAACCTGTTCTCAAGACACTGCTCAAGTTGGAAGATGTGTGTGAAGTATAGAGAGTGTATTTTACCTACAACATATTCAACCATTTCATTGTTATTATTGCGCATTTTAACCAGGACTGCCACATTTATCTTTTGAATAACTAGGTGCTGCCTTTAGTTTAGCCTCTCCAGGAGGAACAGAACAATAAATTTTTAATATATTAAAGAAGAAGCGAAGGCGTCTGCCACATATGCTAGAGCATTCCTCACATCATAGGTTTAATATGACAGCATACATGTCATGTCTTGAAAAACAAACCAAGAAAGCCAAGTAAATGAGCTAAATCTAAAGCTGTATATAAACCAAAGAGAAACAAAAGCAAATAAGCGATACCGAGCCTGTAAATGATGAATATTGAGATTATAAAAGGGGAACTGGATTTTGAACTCTAAAGTATTTTTGAATGTTGTTTGCATATAGACTGTAAGACAAATAAGATCGGATTTTAAAAGCACCTCACTGGTCGGGTGCTAAAGGAAACGGAGCCTAGGTAAACCTAAGAACGTGGTAAATTTATTCAAGGCTAAATATTGTTTGAGACTGATAGCCAATAATACACGGCAGGGGAAGTTAAAAAGAACTTTGAAAGAAAGAGTTAAGAGAAAAGGTGGCGGAATACATATACACATTCAGGCCAAATGCTAAAGAGAGAGTAACTCGCATAGGTAGATATGACAGGGTAATATTTTCCATTGTTCTCATATATATATTAGATAGCTATTAAATAAATTTTGTAAATTTGCCTAACAACCCTAATCTACATATTTGTATTTATGTCTAGGCAATATATATAATATATATATATATATAATATATATATATATATATATATATAATAGAAAAACTTTAGAGAGTTCTAAAACAGCTCAAACTCTTAAAATGTAAGAAACAATTTAAATAACTCTTTCAAGAACTCACAGTGGCATAAGGGTTTTTATTGAAATTTCTTAAGTAGTTTACGTTTCCGATTAGAACAACATAAGGGTGAGGTTAGAAGAGGAAATGACCAAAATGCAATTTTTAGACATCTATCACAGAAGTATTATTTTTAATTAAAATCTGGGAAGGTGCAACTTTTTTATTTAATTCACAGAAGAGAGATTAAATAATTAAGAGAGACAGGTATCATTTCAACTAAATCTAATTTTAATATTCCCGAAGGATTCTTTAATTTTGATTATTTTCTAGAATAGTATTGAAAAAATTAAATATTTATCATCAAATAAATTTTTGTGAAGTAATTTTATGTTGCCATCTGTTAATTTGCTTTCATTTTTTTACTATTTCATATTTAATTTTATTAATTTATTTGTCAAAATTATTTTATTCCATTTAAAGTTCTTCATCAATGTCTGGTCCGTCTCGAAACGTAAACTACTGTTTAATTTTAATATTTTGATTTCTATTTATTCTTAAGTGGTTTTAAATTGTTTCTTTATATATATATATATATATATATATATATTATATATATATATATATTAATATATATATATATATATATATATATATATATAATATATGAGGTTATTATATTATATAAATATTATATATAATATTATTTATATATATATATATATATATATATATTAATAATTATAATATATTAATATATATATAGTTTATATATATATATATATATATATATATATATATATATATATAATATATATATATTAGGGATGTGCCGAATAGTGAAAAAGCCGAATACCGATTCCGAATATTCGGCTAAAAGTATTCGGCCGAATACCGAATATTCGGCGAATAATAACTTCGCTATTCGGCCGAATAAGTTATTTCAAAGTTCGGTCATCCTTTTAGGGAAAATAAAAAAAATTTACACTGGTCAACAAAAAAGGTGAATTTTTCTTGGATGGACTTCTGTAGCGATATATAGTAATTCGGAGGTTCTGATTCCATATATATTCTTGGATTTGCTGTATCACATCCGTTTTCGTGCAATCATGGATCCCTATTTTTTGCATATTCCCTAGGAATGACAAAGTTCATGTGCGCATACGTAGGTGTATAGACGTTGCCTCCGCACATAAACTATCAGTAGTAAGCAAGTTTACTGCGGTGATATTCGGGAAGGAAGCATGTGATAACTTTAGTACGTCCTACATGTATGGATGCCAAGACATGGCTGATGTCTATCATCCATCTGAAATACAGTCCGATGGTCGTCATTGTTCACCCAAGGTGAACTGAACGCTTGTATGAAAGTTGTATTTGCCGGAAGTTGTTCTGAGCTGCTGTTGGCTTCGAGGTCATGAAAATGACTACTGGACCATGCACAAGAGTAACATTTTATCGTAACAGAGAAGAAGAGCTGCGGAGTCTCTTCCAGTCAGATGGTTAACCTTGTGTAATGCAGTGAAGTTGCAGGCCTACTACTCGCAATGGACAACAAATCATACGATGCAGGTGAGTAGCGACTGTTCATGACACTTCCAAGAGCAGTTTTAAAGTGTGTGTTGTCACAACGGCAACAGGTATGCTTCGGTTCAAGTAGGTACTCGGTACGGAATGAGAGAGAGTATGCAAAAATCAGACAGTTTGGAGAGGCTACAATACTGGTACATGAATGGTAAATATGCGTCGACTAATGGTAAACATTTTGCTCAGTCAGCAAGCAGGTTTCACGGCAAATATACCATTCCTGTGCTATTGGGACAGCCGGGCGCAAAGGATCACGGACCAAAAGAGAAGGCCACCGAGGGAAACCTTGACGAGCCAGGTGACAGGAATATCGTAAGTGAACCACTTGTAGGAGAGAAAACATCATCTTACATCCACTACACATAAAACTTGGTTTGATGAACAATTTGTGAAGGCCCCTGGACCATGATGGTGAATCTTCCGCTATATATGCTCAACGTTTTTCCTGGTCTGAGTGACGATAAAAAAAAAAGCTGGATATTTGATGGCCCACAATACGGACACTCCTCCGTGATGCTGCCTTTGCTACAAAAATGACTGGTGTTAGAAGCAAGAGCGTGGATTTCTTTTTCACAGATGTAGCATCGAATTTTCTGTGGAACAGGAAGCCGAGAACCACTAACCATTGTACAGGACTGCTAGACAGTTTTCATTCTCATGGGTGTAGCATGAGTATAAAGTTGCACTACTTACATTCTCACCTAAAGAAAATTTCCGGATAACCTAGGCGATGTTTGGGTGAGCAGGGTGAACGCTTCCATCAAGATTTAAATTTGGAAGGACGTTACCAGCACAAGTGGGATATCACTATGATGGCGACTAATTGTTGGAGCTTGATGAGGGATATTCCAGACCCTATGCACAGTAGATCGTCTACGAAGAGAAATGTTTACTACCATCGTAGTATCGTTTACATTAACTAAACCATTCCTTCTATTACATTCTTTGTTG
>JABUQX010008733.1:47500-57500 GCA_015478945.1 Trachelipus rathkii
CTTTTTGTAAACAGTCTTGAGAGCTTATACTATTCATCTGTGTAATCCAAGATTACTACATAGTTTTATTAAGAGATAGCATGGAATAAACGTTTTCTTACTTTCGTAATGAATTTAATATTTAATAAAAGAATGCTATCAATTGATAATTGATTAATTCAGTATTTCGTTTAGTTGTATTATAACTGCTTTTGTATTCTTTTAGCAACATTAGAGAACATTAGAAAAAAAGAACAGTAAGAAGCCACATGGGCCTATCGAGACCTGGTCTGCCAGTCAAGTCAACAGAGAGATAAATGACACCGAGCAAACAACATAGTTCATATTCTGGTGTGCAAATCCAACAGCACCATGGGGCTTGCTCAATAATCTATATCAAGAATCACAAAGTCTAAAAAAACAATGCCTCATGGCAAATCCACAAAAGCACAGCAATAGGGCTTGCCAATAACTAAATTTATTGCACAGTCTATACTAAAACAAAAAAACACCAAGAACTATAACTCTAAAGTTATGTCATGCTAAACACCCTACAAGCTTTTAATATACTATAGTGAACAAGCGATTAAATTCAATACAATAACTAAATACCGCCATTTTTGGCTTAGTCAAAATATAACTCATATGATACACAAACACATCCTAACCACCAGTCTTCATAATTTTTGTCAAATCGAGTTACACTCACAACCCTCCTACTGCGCAAACCATTCCAAAATTTTAACAGCCCTATTACTGAATGAATGCTTTCTAATATAATATCAAGATGGCATGCTTCCTTTTATTTTCTTCTTATTATATCCGCGTGTCACTCCGTCCATGTTTTACTATGAAGAATTATTGGTCTCCGTATTATAAAATAGATGTAGATATTTTGTAGACTTGTATATGTTTCTCATTTGAGAAATCCGCTTATCTAACGCAGAAAAACATTCCTAACCTCCTTCAGCCTCTCTCTCATAGCTCTTACCCCTCAAACTCGAAAATCATCCTTGTTGCATCCTAAATGAATGTATGAACTCGCTCTAGCATAAGTCTTTCTTTAAATAAGGGGCGCAAACTTGTGCACAAGTACTCTAGATACTGGCCTAACATATAGCTATTATACAGTTTACTTATCACTTCCTTCTTGATAAAAACAACATTGCAAATTTACATAATACCCAGCATCTTATTAGCTTTTATTACGCTCTGCAACATCCAAACAACTGATTAGCGTACTATTCAAAATGCTTGCTTATAAGCACACCTAAATCTTGTTCTTGGTCCACAGACTCAAGCCAATCCCCGTTCATATAGTAGTTAAACTTTTTATTTGAAGGAACCTAGGTGAAGAACCTTACACTTTTTACTATTAAAATTCATTTGCTAGCTTTATCCTACATAGCCGCCACACAAACAAGAAAGATTTTGCAAAGAATCAATCTTTGAATTCTTTACTACATCACTTACAACTATCCTAACTGAGAGTGGCCACTTTGGGTATGTCTCTGCAAACTTAGAAACCTTGTATTTAGTCCCTGGTACTAATCATTCTAAAACACAGCCTTAGTAGAAACTAGTTTAACAATAGCTAATGTAGTATAAGGATAATTCATAATACAAGATTTTTTTTTGTCAAAATGGAGAGGCTAACTTAAAAGTAATTGTCTATATATTTTTAATTTTTTTTATTTTATTAAATTGTATTTTTTTTTTAAAAAAAAAATTTTTTAATCATTGTTTGTAAAATTTATTTAGTTGTTTTATTTTCTATTTTTATTTTTTGTTTAAATGAATTGTCAAAAACTATTTCAAATTGATATAACAATATTAATTCTATTTATAAATTAAAATGTATTACCCAATTTAGTTGCTAATATTATTAATATTTTTATTAACATTATTATTATTATTATTATTATTATTATTATTATTATTATTATTATTATTATTATTATTATTATTATTATTATTATATTTCCTTGTATAGCGGGGCATTGCTACGTGGGGGTGAAAGAATTACCATAACATACATTAACATAACATATAGAGGCGACCAAAAGGGCAGTGGTAGCTGGGTTGGGGATCCGCTACCACTTATTTATATATACCCTAGGAATGTTTATGCATGCCTCGGACCTGATCGAGATAGCCGTAAACGACTTTGTACCTTTCGGCGAAAATGTATGAATCGTTTGGGTACATAGAATGTTAGAGGAATAAATGACGAGGAGAGAGTTGATGAATGTACCTAGAAAGGGTAAATTTAACCTGCTTGCTGTGACTGAAATAAAGATGAAAGGAAGTGGCGGGGGCTGAAATATTTGTGTGCTGAAGTGGAGAGAAATGAGAGTGGGTGAGGAGGAGTTGCGATTCTGATGAGTGACTTGTGGCACATAGCTATGATGGATTTTGTTTGTGTGAGTACTAGAACACTAATGGTCAAATTTAAGTTTGAGATGGTTAAGGTATCAGTAGTTGTAGCAGATGGTTCATCGGAGGATGATAAAGAGAGTTAGACTTTCTAGTTCATTCTGAATGATGTTTTGGACGGGGTAAGTGGGTGCTTCAGAATTTAATTGTGTTTGGCGACTTGAATGTTTGGATAAGTGAATGAAAGAGGGATAGTATAACAGGTGCCTTTTGAGTTGCGGGAGAAAATGAGAACGATAGGAAGGCGATTGATTTCTGTGAGGAGAGAGGTATGTGCGTAATAATACTTTTTTGAGCACAAGACTATCCATAAGTATACGTGAGTTGGTGTAGGTTGAGATGGTGTCAGTGTGAAGAGTATGATTAATTTTTGTTAGTGAAGATGTTGAAGTTTGTGATGGATGTTAAATGAGTGAGGGGGTTGGGGATGGAAATATCAGATCAATATGTTGTTTTATGTAAAATTAAGTTAGTGGGGGCAGGGATGGAGAGAGAAAAAATGGAAGGAAGTGGGGATAATTTGAGTGAGAATATAATGAACAGGCTTATAAGGAAATGTTTGTGAGATCACTTGCAAAATAAGTCAGTTAAATATGAACAAGATGAGACAGCAAATTTGGACGCAAATGAAGGAAGCATTTGTTAGTAGTGCAAGAGAAATATGTTGGTGTGCTAATGTAGAGAAGTAAGAATGCCAATAGTGAATGGTGGAATGAAGAGGTTGATGCAAGTGATAAATAATAAATAGGCGTGTTTGAAAATACTAAAAGCCAATGATGAGTTTTCGAAAGAAAGGTGTATGAAAATATATAGGGAAGGAAAAAGAGAGGCTAATAGTTGCATAAGTAGGAGAAAAAAATGAGGTAAATAAAAAGTTAGGAAGGAGGATGAATGGGGACTTAAAAGGGCATAAGCTGCTCTGGAAGGAAGTGCAAAAGGTTAAAAAAGAGAGTCAGGTGAACCTCTAATGAATTATGAATAGGGATGATGCTTTTGTGAGAGGAATGTGGAGGGAACATTTCGAAAATCTGCATAGCATTGATAGTGATGATGAGGTGATAGTGAATGTGTGTGGGTTTAATGGTGTAAGAAGTTGATATTTTGGGAATGGGGTAATATGTAGAGTGAGAAAGTTAAAGAATGGTAAATCAGCAAGTATACAGGTGAAGTGATCAAGAATGGAGGTGAGATTGTGATTGATTGTATATGGAAGTTGTGTAACAAAGCGTTTGTGGAGGATGTAGTTCCGGATGACTTGTATAAAGGGAACTGAAGAAACTATAGGGGAGTTGGAGTGTTGACTGTTGTAGAAAGATAAATGCTGTTGTTATATATTATTATTATTAATTATTATTATTATTATTATTATTATTATTATTATTATTATTATTATTATTATTATTATTATTATTATTATTATTATTATTATTATTATTATTATGGTTGAAAGAGTGAGTGATTGTTGAAGAACAAGGTTCATTTAGAAATGGTAGGATATGTAGTATCTAATGTTTTTTAACTAAAGTACAGTATAAATTGTTAATTTTAGGGTTTTATGGACTCGCAACAGGTGTATGACAGGATTAATAGGAAAGCTCTGTGGTAGGTGTTAGTGGTAGGCTTCTGAATGGAATCAAAAGTATGTATGCCCATAGTAAAGTGTGTGTAAAAATAAATAGAATGAAGAGTGGATGGTTTAATATTAATAGTGGAGTGAGGAAGGGACGTTTTATGTCTCCATGGCTGCTTAATTTGTATATGGATGAGGTGTGGAAGGCTTTAGAGTAATGGTGGCAGGGGAAAGGGTTAGACTGATGGAGAATGGAAATGGAAGATAATGGAGGGTGCCTTGCTTATGGTAAGATGATGACTTGGTTTTGTGCGGTGAATCTAAAAAAAATTTGAAAGGTTTGGTAGGGTTTGAAAGTAAATGTAGACAAGAGTAAGGTAGTGGTGGTAGGTGAGAAGAGTCCGCAATGTGAAATCATGTTGAATGGTAGACAACTGAAACAAGTATCTGAGTTTAAATATTTATGCTATATGTTGGATGAAAAGGGAACGGATGCTGAAGAGTGTAGTAGGAAAGTTGTGAGTGGGAGGAAGGTGGCTGGTGGGATTAAATCTTTGATGAATACAAAGGGACTAAGTCTTGAGTGCGCTATGATTCCGCATTAGAGTATGTTGTTACCTGTGCTAATGTATAATAGTGAAATTATGGTGCGAAATAAAAAGAGGTTTAGTTTGTTCAGATGGATAATCTTAGCGGGTGTTAGGTGTGAGAGGAATTGATAAAATGACAAATGAGCTTGTTAGGGAGCCGTGTGTTATGTTTCGAGAATAAATGAATGTATTAAGATGGTTTGGTCATATGGAAAGAATGGATGATAGTCGACTGGTTAAGCTTGTTTATAGATGAGAGTGTATTGGGAATCGACTGGCTGAAAGACCAAGGAAAATGTGGATTAAGTCAGTTGAAAGTGTTTGAAGGAAAGGCATGTGAATTAAGCACAAACGAGAAGATTGGTTCATAATAGAAGTAAATGGCGCGGTTGTAGACAAATTTAAGAACACATTAATTGGACCAGAGTTATCCAAAAAACGAACCAATCCACATATCTCCTCAAAACTCAGATATTGAACTTCAAAGTTTCAGCTACCTACTTATAAAGAAGAGATCAGGGTTAGTTGAAACAATTATAAATGCTATGGTAACTCACATGAAGGTTGGTTCTGTTTTGCAAAAACTTAATTTTGACTCTTTAATACATTGGTGACGTTACTCTAACATTTTAATTTATTCTTGTAGTTCCTTTCTCCCGTAAGTAGGTTCAATTTACCAGTTATTTTTGAAATATGGTAAATTAAAATAACTCTAATAATCTTTGCAGTTGTACCATGCCACTCTAATGCCTTGCTTTGACAAAAAATTAGAGGCATCTCGTGAAGAGTTTTATAACACGGATTATGAAACGAATGAAGTGGATTGTGTCATTACATCAAGTAAGCTTGTTGTGTTAAAAGTATTTTGTAATATATATATATATATATATATATATATATATATATATATATGTTATATTGCATTTGTGTATATATATATATATATATATAAATATATATATATATATATATATATATATATATATATATATATATATATATATATATATATATATATATATATATATATATTAAATCGTTGGTGAATGTAAAGGGACTAAGTCTTGAGTGTGGAGTCTTACATGAGGGTATGTTGTTACCTGTGTTATTGTATGGTAGTGAGACTATGGTTTGGAATAAGAAATATAGATCTAAAGTTCAATGTGTTCAGATGGACAATCTTAGGGGCATGCTAGGTGTGAGAAGAATTAATAAAATGAGGAATGAACTTATTAGAGACTTGTGGTGAAGAAAGGGGTATATGAGAGAATAAAATGAAAGTACGTTGAGATGGTTTGGTCACGTGGAAAGTATGATGATAGTGGTTGGTTAAGCGGATGTATAGTGGAGAGTGTGTTGGGAACCGACCGGCTGGGAGACCGAAGAGAAAGTGGATTGAGTCGGTGAACGAATGTCTGAAGGAGAGAAATGTGAGTTTGGCAGAGGCGAGAATAAAGGTGCATGATAGGAGAGAATGGCGGGGTTTTGTATGGGGGCATGGTTGTGGCCCACCTTGGCCAAGGGATGAACCCTTACATTGACGATTTACCATAGTGAGGGTCCGTCGCGGTCCCATGAAGCTCTAGGGTGGATTTTCTGTCTGTGACGAGCTTTCACTAATTAATGGTACAGAGGGGCTGTAAGGCTTTCTTTTCGACATTTGTCATACTCTCTTACTGCTTTTCTTTTCCGATGCTTGTAGCGCTCCTTACTCCCAATCTTGGGAAAATAAGGTAGGTGAAGAAAGAAAGAAAGAATATATATATATATATATATATATATATATATATATATATATATATGAAAACATATATATATACTGGTAGGAAAATAATAAATAAGTATAATATATGGATATAAAAATATGTATATATATATTATATATATTTATAGATATATATATATATATATATATATATATATATATATATATAAAGTAAAAAAATATATATATATATATATATATATATATATATATATATATATATATATATATATATATATATATATATATATATATATATATATATATATATATATATATATATATATATATATATATATATATATATATATATACGGTATATATATATATATATATATATATATATATATATATTCTCTATATTCACATTCTTACATTTTCCCAAGAATGGGAGTAAGATGACATGTATCGGAAAAGAAAAGCAGTAGAAGAACATGACAAAAGTCGAAAAGAAAGCCTAGCCTACTGCCCCTCAGTACCATTAATTAGTGAGAACTCTTCGCAGTCAGAAAATCCACCCTAAAGCTTCATGGGACAGCGACGGACCCTCACCATGGTAGATCGTCAATGTAAGGGTTCATCCCATGGCCAGGTGGGCCACAACCACACCCCCTCATAATCCCCGCCATTCACTCCTGTTATAAATCTTCTTCTCGCCTCTACCAAACACATTTCTCTCCTTCAAGCATTCGTTTACTGACTCAACCCACTTTTTTCTTGGTCTCCCAGCCGGTTTTCAACACACTTGCCACTGTACATCCGCTTAACCAACCGACTATCATTCATTTTTCCATATGACCAAACCATCTCAACATACTTTCATTTATTCTCTCATTTACCCCTTTCTTCACACCACAAAACTCTCTAATAAGTTCATTCCTCATTTTATCAATTCATCTCACACCTAGCACTCCCCTAAGATTGTCCATCTGAACACATTGAACTTTAGATCTATACTTCTTATTCCAGACCATAATCTCACTACTTCTACTATACAATAACACAGGTAACAACATACCCTCAATGTAAGACCATAGCACACTAAGACTTAGTCCCTTTTACATATCACCAACGATTTAATTGCACCAGCCACCTTCCTGCCATTCACAACTTTCCTACTACACTCTTCATCATCCGTTCCCTTCTCATCCAACATATACCCTAAATATTTAAACTCAGACACTTGTTCCAGCTGCTCACCATCTAACATAACTTCACACTGAGGACTGTCCTCACTCACAACCATAACCTTACTCTTATCCACGTTAACTTTCAAGCCCCTCCTTTTACACACCCTGCAAATCTCTCACCAATCCTCCTCAAACTCTCTTCAGATTTGCCACAGAACCAAATCATCCGCATATAATAGGTGGGGCACCCTCCACTATCTCCATTCTCCATCATTCTAACACCATTTCCTGCCATCCCTACCTCGAATTCTTTCATAACCCCATCCATATACAAATTGAATAACCAAGGAGACATAACACAACCCTGTTTCACTCCGCTATTAATCCTAAACCAATCACCATTGACACCATTTATTCTTACACACGCTTCATTATCGTCATACATACTTTTGATTCCATTCAGAAGCCTACCACCAACACCATATATCACTAACACCTGCCATAAAGCTTCTCTATTAACTCTATCATACGCCTGTTGCAAATCCATAAAACCTAAATATAATTTATTCTTCTTCTCCCTCATTTTCTCAATCATTTCTTAATTTTCTCTTATATATATATATATATATATATATATATATATATATATATATACATATATATAGTTTCTTTTATATATATATATATATATATATATATATATATATATATATATATATATATATATATATATATATATATATATATATATATATATATATATATATATATATATATATATATATATATATATATGCTTCAAAGAACATAGATTTCGACTTTTTATCTTCCTAGAGAAAGAATTAAAACTCAACTGCGAACACGTTGGTGGCGCTGGTTTGGGATAGCCAGCCTTAAAGTTCGATTTCCTGTGGTCCCCCCGTGTTACCCCCTGCATAGGGGATAAAGCACGTTAAAAGGATAGTTTATATATATATATATATATATATATATATATATATATATATATATAAATATATATATATATATATATATATATATATATATATATATATATATATATATATATATATATATATATATATATATATATATATATATATATATATTCTTTTTTTTTTTTTTTTCTTTCTTTTTTCTTCTTTCTTCTTCTTCTTTTTTCTTTCTTCTTTAACTCTTCTTCTTCTTCTCTTTCTTTCATCTTCTTTCTTCTTCTTTCTTTCTTTCTTTCTATCTTCTTCTTATTGTTCTTTCATCTTTCTTCTTCTTCTTCTCTTCTTATTCTTTCTTTCTTCTTCTTCTTCTTCTTCTTCTTCTTCTTCTTCTTCTTCTTCTTCTTCTTCTTTCTTTCTTCTTCTCTTCTTCTTCTTTCTTCTTTCTTCTTCTTCTTCTTCTTCTTCTTCTTCTTCTTCTTCTTCTTCTTCTTCTTCTTCTTCTTCTTCTTCTTCTTCTTCTTCTTCTTCTTCTTCTTCTTCTTCTTCTTCTTCTTCTTCTTCTTCTTCTTCCATATTGTGGTTAAAGTGCGTCGCATTCACCAGAAACAGAAAACTAGTAGAAGAATATTACATGACTCGAAAAGAATGCCCCCTCCCCTTGCCGTCTACTTTACACCCTTAAGTGAGTCGTTGCAGTCAGAAAAATCCACCCTAGGGTTTCACGAGAGCAGCGACGGACCCTCACTGTGTCATCTCGCCAATGTAGGGTTCATCCTTTAGGCCAGGTCCACAACCATACTCCCTCACAAAACCCTGCCATTCACCCATATTATGCACCTTTCCTCTCGTCTTTGACAAACTCACTTCCTCTCCTTCAGACATTCCTTTACTGACCCAATCCACTTTTTATTCAGTCTCCCAGCCGGTCGATTTCCGGCGCACTCACCACCATATATCCGTTTAACCAACCAACTATCATCCATTCTTTCTATATGACCAAACCATCCCAATGTACTCTCGTTTATTCTCTCATTTACTCCTTTCTTCACACCACACAACTTCCTAATGTTCATTCCACATTTTATCATTTCTTCTCACACCTAACACGCCTCTAAGATTGTCTATCTGAACACATTGTACCTTAGTTCTATATCTATTATTCCATACCATAATTTCACTTCTATACATTAACACAGGTAACAACATACCCTCATGCAAATCCCTAACGCACTCAAAACTTAGTCACCAGCCCCCATCCTACCATTCACAACTTTCCTACTACACTCTGCATCATCCGCTCCCTTTTCATCCAACATATATCGTAAATATTTAAACTCAGACACTTGCTCCAGTTGCTCACCATCTTACATAACTTCATACCTAGGACTCCCCTTATTCACTACCATAAACTTTAGTTTATCTACATTTACTTTCAAATCTCTCCTTTTACAAACCCCTCTACCAATCCTCTCAAACTCTTCAGATTCGCAACACAAAACCAAATCATCTGCATATAATAAGTAGGGCACCCTCCACTCTCTTCCGTCATTCTAACACTTTCCCTGCCACCTCTACCTCTTAATTCTTTCATAAAC
>JABUQX010008733.1:62500-76699 GCA_015478945.1 Trachelipus rathkii
AACCAGTTCTTCAGCTCACGCGACTGATTTTCTTTTCGACCAAAATAGCATATCTTCCTACAATACCGAAAAACTAATTCCCTTATAATTCCTATGGTTACCCTTATCCCCCTTACTCTTATTTATATAAGGGTACTATTATTGCTCTCTTCCAATCCCTCGGAACTATACTCTCCATAAACGCTTTGTTACATAACTTCCAAATCCAATCAATCCCCATCTCGCCTTCGTTCTTCATCACTTCACCAGTAATTTTTTTTTATCTATACCTGCAGATTTACCATTTTTCAAATTTCTCACTCTACCCATTACCTTCTCCTTACTAATGTCCTCATTCCCAAAATACCTATTAATTCTTGCACCATCAAACCCACATACATTCACTATCACCTCTTCATTACTGCCAATGTTATGCAGATTTTCGAGTGTTCCCTCCACACTCCCCCTCACATCCATTTCGTCAGTTACGAAAGCACCATCCCTATTCATTATTCTAAGCAGATTCCCCTTATTCTCATTCTTAACCTTCGCGCTTCCTTCCAGAAGAGCTTCCTATTCCCTTGTAAGTCCCCATTCATCCTCCTTCCAAACTGTTCATTTACCAATTTTTTTTCTTCCTACGCATGCATCTGTTAGTACACCTTTTTTCCTCCTTATATAATTCCAAACATCTTTATTTTTTGAAACCTCATCATTTGCTTTTGGTACATTTAACCACGCTTCTTTTTACTTTTAACCGCTTGCATCACCTCTTCATTCCACCACTCACTGTTAACATTCTTACTACTTTAGCACATCCACATATTTCCTTTGCACTGCTAACATCCGCTTCCTTCATTTGCTCCCAGATTTGTTCAGTTTCAACTTGTTTACATTCAACGGATTTACTTGCGAGCGCTCTTAAATACTTATCCTTATTACCTTGTTCACTTAACTTCACTCGTAATTCTACCCACTTCCTTCCTTATCACCTTCTCCATCCAAGCCCCCTAATACTAACTTAGTTTTACATAAAACAACATAATGATCCGATAATCCCATTCCTAACCCCTCACTGATTTAACATCCAACACATACTTCAACATCTCCTTCTTCACCAACACAAAATCAATCATACTTTTCACTTCGATACCATCTCTACCTACACTAACTTATGTATACTTATACTTATGAATACTCTTGTGTTTTAAGAAAGTATTACTTACGCACATACCTACCATTCTCATTTTCTCCCGACACCCCAAAACCACCTGTTATACCATCCCCTTTTTGATCACCTATCCAACCATTTAGGTCACCCAACACAATCAATCTGAAGCTCCTACTCACCCCATCCAAAACATCATTCAGATTATCCCAGAAAATCGCACCTTTTCAACATTACCCTCAGATGGACCATATGTCACAACCGCACATACCTTGACCTTTTCCAACTTAAATTTAACCATTAGAATTCTAGTACTTACACACACAAAGTCTACCATAGCTCTGTACCACAAATCACTCATCAGAATTGCAACTCCTTCTCTCCCGAGCCGACTCGTGATAGAAATGGATGGGGGTGCGATGTCACATAATATATATATATATATATATATATATATATATATATATATATATATATATATATATATATATATATATATATATATATATATATATATATATAGATATATATATATATATATATATATATATATATATATATATATATATATATATATATATATATATATATATATATATATATTATTTTTTTTATTTATTTATTTATTCATTATGCCCTGACTCCTCTTTTTTAAAATGGGGAGCCCACATGCCATTTCCCAGGAACCCAGCTGGTTTCCACTGGGCGGAGCTTATAGGTCCTTCAGGGAGGTGGGATTTGGTATTGTATTCTGTAGAGTGTAAGGGTTGGGCATTTGGATAGTGATCTAAAGTTCAATGTGTTCAGATGAACAGGAGCATGCTAGGTGTGAGAAGAATTGATAAATGAGGAATGAACATATAGAATGTTGTGTGGTAAAAGCAGTGCAAACAAGAATAAAATGAAAGTATGTTGGAGATGGTTTGGTCATGTGGAAAGGATGAATGATAATCGGTTGTTAAGGGATGTATAGTGGTAGTGTGTTGGGAACCCGACCCGGTTGGGAGACCGAAGAAAAAGTGGATTGAGTCAGTAAAGGAATGTTTGCAGGAGAGAAATGTGAGTTTGGCAGAGGCGAGAAGAAAGGTACGCGATAGGAGAGAATATGGGTGCTGGGCGGGTATGGTTGTAGCCCCACCTGGGCCAGGGATGAACCCTACACTTGACAATTTACCAAGTGTCCGTCGCGGTCCCATGAAGCTCTAGGGTGGATTTTCTTGATTGCGACGAGTTCTTACTAATTAATGGTACAGAGGGGCGGTAAGGCTGGCTTTCTTTTCGACATTTGTCATGTTCTCCTACTGCTTTTCTTTCCGATGCTTGTAGCGCACCTTACTCCCAGCAATCTTGGGAAAAAAGGTAGATAAAGAAGAAGAAGAAGAAGTACGAGAGGCAGACAGAAATTGTGAGTGAAGATGAGTTTGATGAGGTTGGAATCTATGTTTATATTCTTGAAGGTTTGGGTGATGGCCGGATCTTAATCTGGAGAGGGATATCTGTGTCTGTCTTGGGAGTAGGTTTTGTGGGAGGGAGATATTTCGGAGTGGGTAGAAATAGAGGTTATTAGTTGGATGGTTGTTAAGGTATCTCTGTGTAAAATATGAATGAATAGAAGGATTTGTTAAAGGGGTGTTATTTTAAAGGGATGGTCCTGAAGAGTTCGCCATAATAGAGGGCGGTGGAAGAGGGAGGGATTTAGGCCATGAGATGTGTGTTCCTGAAAGTAGTTGTGGGAGGGGTCAAGAGTCTGACATAGAATTGTTCCTATCATATCAAGATGGTCTAGAATTGGTAGGATTTTTGTTTCTTCATGCAGATGTTGAATAGGGGTGGGGTTTCTCACAACCAGTTATTAACGAGGCAATGTTTTGTATTTTTTAGCCATTCATATTGTGGGAGATATTAGTGGGTACCTAGACTGTTGATCCTGTAGTTGATTGCGGTTTTTTGAATATTTTTGACAGTGTGGATGTTTCGTTGCAAGTGTTGGAAGTTCGATTTCCGTAGTCCCCCCCCCGTGTTACCCCTCTCAGAAGGTGATAAAGTACGTTAAAAGGAAGTTATATATATATATATATATATATATATATATATATATATATATATATATATATATATATATATATATATATATATATATATATATATATATATATATATATATATATATATATATATATATATATATATATATATATATATATATATATATATATATTTTACAGAAATAACGACATGTTGGAATTAACATTAGAAGTGAATGGGGAAACAGTATTAAGATTTGCAATAGCAAATGGCTTTCGAAATATTCAAAATTTAGTTCAGAAAATCAAAAGGAATAAATGCCCTTATCATTATGTTGAAATAATGGCTTGCCCATCAGGTATGTTTACATTTACTACATTTAAAGTCTCTAAGAGTCTTAAAAAAATTTATAGGGTAATTTATTGACTTCGAATTAGAAGACTATCACCTATTTTATTATTTCTTTTGCCAGGAATGCTAATGCATGCCTCGGAGAAGGTCGTGATCGCCTTAAGCGGTCTTCTATCTTACGGCGAAGTATAAATCGTATGGGTACATGGAATGTCAGAGGAATAAATTTTAAACCAATCACTTTCGATTCCATTTATTCTTACACACTTTTCATTATCGTCATACATACTTTTGATTCCATTCAAAAGCCTACCACCAAGACTGTATATTACTAACACCTGCCATAGAGCTTCCCTATTAATCCTATCATACCCCTGTTGCAAATCCATAAAACCTAAATACAATTTATTCTTCTCTCTCATTTTCTCAATCATTTGTTTCAATATAAAGATTTGATCCACACATCCTCTACCACTTCTAAACGCACCTTGTATATATATATATATATATATATATATATATATATATATATATATATATATATATATATATATATATATATATATATATATATATATATATATATATATATATATATATATATATATATATATATATATATATATATATATATATATATATATCCATAAGTATACTAGAGTTGGTGTAGGTAGAGATGGTATCGAAGTGAAAAGTATGATTGATTTTGTGTTGGTGAAGAAGGAGATGTTGAAGTATGTGTTGGATGTTAAATCAGTGAGGGGTTTAGGAATGGGATTATCGGATCATTATGTTGTTCTATGTAAAATTAAGTTAGTGGGGCTTGGATGGAGAGGAAGGTGATACGAAAGGAAGTAGGTAAAATTAAGAGTGAGAAGTTAAGTGAGCAAGACAATAAGGATAAGTATGTAAGAGCGCTCGCTAGTAAATCGGTTGAATGGGAACAAGTTGATACTGAACAAATCTGGGGGCAAATGAAAGAAGCAATTGTTAGTAGTGCAAAGGAAGTATGTGGATGTGCTAAAGTAGGAAGTAAGAATGTTAACAGCGAATGGTGGAATGAAGAGGTGATGAAAGCGGTTAAAAGTAAAAAAGAAGCGTGGTTGAATGTACTAAAAGCAAATGATGAAGTTTCAAAAGAAAGATGCTTGGAATTATATAAGGAGGAAAAAAAATACTAAAAGGTGCATACGTAGAAGAAAAAAGAAGTAAATGAACAGTTTGGAAGGAGGATGAATGAGACATACAAGGGAATAGGAAGCTCTTCTGGAAGGAAGCGCGAAAGGTTAAGAATGAGAATAAGGGGAATCTGCTTAGAATAATGAATAGGGATGGTGCTTTTGTAACTGATGAAATGGATGTGAGGGGAGTGTGGAAAGAACACTTCGAAAATCTGCATATTAACAGTAATGAAGAGGTGATAGTGAATGTGTGTGGGTTTGATGGTGCAAGAAGGAATACGTATTTTGGGGATGAGGTTATTAGTAAGGAGGAGGTAATGGGTAGAGTGAGAAAGTTGAAGAATGGTAAATCTGCAGGTATAGATGAAATTACTAGTGAAATGATCAAGAGCGGAGGCGAGATGGTGATTGATTGGATTTGGAAGTTGTGTAATAAAGCGTTTATGGAGGGTATAGTTCCAAGGGATTGGAGGAGAGCGGTAATAGTACCCTTATATAAGGGTAAGGGAGAAAGGGGAACTAGAAATTATAGGGGAATAAGTTTATTGAGGTTGTAGGGAAGGTATATGCTGGTATTTTGGTCGAAAGAGGTCGAGTGACTGAGGGACTGATTGGTGAAGAACAAGGTGCGTTTAGAGTGGTAGAGGATGTGTGGATCAAATCTTTACATGGAAACAAATGATTGAGAAAATGAGGGAGAAGAAGAATAAATTATATTTAGGTTTTATGGATTTACAACAGGCGTATGATAGAGTTAATAGGAAGCTTTATGGCAGGTATTAGTGATATATGGTGTAGGTGGTAGGCTTCTGAATGGAATCAAAAGTATGTATGACGATAGTGAAGCGTGTAAGAATAAATGGAGTGACGGTGATTGGTTTAGGATTAATTGCGGAGTGAGACAAGGTTGTGTTATGTCTCCTTGGTTGTCAATTTGTATATGGATGGGGGTTATGAAAGAATGCGAGGTGGGGATGGCAGGATGGTGTTGGAATGATGGAGAATGGAGATGAGTGGAGGGGGGACCCATAAATATTATATGCGGATGATTTGGTTTTGTGTGTGAATCTGAAGAGAGTTTGAGAGGATTGGTAGAGAGATTTGGCAGGGTGTGTAAAAGGAGGGGTTTGAAAGTAAACGTAGATAAGAGTAAGGTTATGGTTGTGAGTGAGGACAGTCCTCAGTGTGAAGTTATGTTAGATGGTGAGCAGCTGGAGCAAGTGTCTGAGTTTAAATATTTAGGGTATGTGTTGGATGAAAAGGGAACGGATGATGCAGAGTGTGTAGTAGGAAAGTTGTGAATGGCAGGAAAGTGGCTGTTGCATTAGATCGTTGGTGAATGTAAAGGACTAAGTCTTGAGTGCGCTAGAGTCTTGCTATGAGGTACAGCCACCTGTGCATTGTATGGTAGTGAGAGACTATGGTCTGAATAAGTAGTATAGGGACCAAAGTTCAATGTGTTCAGATGGACAATCTTAGGGGCATGCTAGGTGTGAGAAGAATTAATAAAATGAGGAATGAACTTATTAGAGAGATGTGTGGTGTGGAGAAAGGGGTAAATGAGAGAATAAATGAAAGTATGTTGAGATGGTTTGGTCATGTGGAAAGGATGAATGATAGTCGGTTGGTTAAGCGGATGTATAGTGGCGAGTGTGTTGGGAACCGACCGGCTGGGAGACCGAAGAGGAAGTGGATTGAGTCGGTGAACGAATGTCTGAAGGAGAGAAATGTGAGTTTGGTAGAGGCGAGAAGAAAGGTGTATAACAGGAGTGAATGGCGGGGGATTGTGAGGGGGTATGGTTGTGGCCCACCTGGGCCAAGGGATGAACCCTTACACTGACGATCTACCATAGTGAGGGTCCATCGCTGTCCCATAAAGCTTTAGGGTGGATTTTCTGACTGCGATGAGTTCTCACTAATTAATGGTACTGAGGGGGCGGTAAGGCTGGGCTTTCTTTTCGACTTATGTCATGCTCTTCTACTGCTTTTCTTTTCCGATGCTCGTCACGCACCTTACTCCCATTCTTGGGAAAATAAAGGAAGATAAAGAAAGAAAGAAAGAAAGATATATATATATATATATATATATATATATATATATATATATATATATATATATATATATATATATATATATATATATATATTATATATTTATTTATATATATATATATATATATATATATATATATATATATATATATATATATATATATATATATATATATATATATATAGGAGGGAGAGTACACGCATACTGAAGCGTTGAAATTACCTCCCATTTTTAATGGTGCGCCTTTCTCTTTTGCGTTCATATTCTTTACACACTCATCCTCCAGGCAACATATTACTGACCACCATTTATCCACATATCATATACACATACTTAAAGTACACACCCTCTTCTAGACAACATCTTACAGACATCCCTATCCCTTATATCCCTATGTGTGGGGAGAAAGAATTGCCCACATCGTATGTCCTGCGTGTCGTAGAAGGCGACTAAGGGACGGGGGTAGTTGGGTTGGCTGCCCACTACCACCTATCTCTTGCTAGGAATGCTGATGCATGCCTCGGAGATGGTCGTGATCGCCGTAAACGGCCTTCTAATTTTCGGCGAAATTGTATGAATCGTATGGGTACATGGAATGTCAGAGGAATAAATGTTGAGGAGAAGAGGAGAGAGGTGATGGATGTTTTAGAAAGGGCAAATTTGATTTGCTCGCTGTGACTGAAACAAAGATGAAAGGAAACGGTGAAAATGAGTGGTGGTGTGAAATGTGTGTGTGCTGGTGTGGAAAGGAATGAGAGGGGGAGAGAAGGAGTTGCAATTTTGATGAGTGACTTGTGGTACAGAGCTATGGTAGACTTTGTGTGTGAGTCCTAGAATTCTAATGGTTAAATTTGAAAAGGTCAAGGTATGTGTGGTTGTGACGTATGGTCCATCTGAGGGAAACGTTGAAGAGAGTACGATTTTTTGGGATAATCTGAATGATGTTTTGGATGGGGTGAGTAGGAGTTTCAGATTGATAGTGTTGGGGGACCTGAATGGTTGATTGGTGATCAAAAAGTGATGGCATAACAGGGTGGTTTTGCTTTGTTCAGAAAATGAGAATAGAAGGTGATTGATTTCTGTGAGGAGAGGTATGTGTGTAAGTAATACTTTCTTTAAACACAAGAGTATCCATAAGTATACTAGAGTTGGTGTAGGTAGAGATGGTATCGAAGTGAAAAGTATGATTGATTTGTGTTGGTGAAGAAGGAGATGTTGAAGTATGTTGATGTTAAATCAGTGAGGGGGTTTAGAAATGGGATTATCGGATTATTATGTTGTTTCTATGCAAAATTAAGTTTGTGGGGGCTTGGATTGAGGGAAGGTGATATGGAAGGAAGTGGGTAAAATTAAGAGGGAGAAAAGTTAACAAGGTAATAAGGATAAGTATGTAAGAGAGCTCGCAAGTAAATCAGTTGAATTTGAAACTGAATAACACTAGAAGCAAATGATGGTAGCAAATGCTATCCGTGTAAGCTAAGTATGTCGTTTTACGAAGTAGGAAGTAAGAATGTTTTTAACAGTGAGTGGTGAAATGAAGAGGTGATGCAAGCGGTTAAAAGCAAAAGGTTGAATGTATTAAAAGCAAATTATGAAGTTTCAATCTAAAATATGCTTGGAATTATATAAGGAGGAAAGAAGAAATACTAAAAGGTGCATGCAGGGAGGAAAGAAGACGTAAAATGAACAGTTTGGAAGGAGGATGAATGGGGACTTACAAGGAATAGGAAGCTCTTCTGGAGGAAGTGCGAAAGGTTAAGAATGAGAATAAGGGGAATCTGCTTAGAATAATGAATAGGGATGGTGCTTTGTAACTGATGAAAAGGGATGTGAGGGGGAGGAAAGAATATTCGAGAATATGCATAATATTGGCAGTAATGAAGAGGTGATAGTGAATGTCTGTGGGTTTGATGGTAAGAAGGAATAGGTATTTGGGGATAAGGTTATCAAGGAGGAGGTAATGGGTAGAGTGAGAAAGTTGAAGAATGGTAAATCTGCAGGTATAGTTGAAATTACTGGTGAAATGATCAAGAACGGAGGCGAGATGGTGATTGATTGGATTTGGAAGTTGTGTAATAAAGCGTTTATGGAGGGTATAGTTCTAAGGGATTGGAGGAGAGCGGTAATAGTACCCTTATATAAGGGTAAGGGAGAAAAGGGGAACTGTAGAAATTATAGGGGAATAAGTTTATTGAGTGTTGTAGGGAAGGTATATGCTGGTATTTTGGTCGAAAGAGTGCGTCGAGTGACTGAAGGACTGATTGGTGAAGAACAAGGTGCGTTTAGGAGTGGTAGAGGATGTGTGGATCAAATCTTTTCATTGAAACAAATGATTGAGAAAATGAGGGAGAAGAAGAATAAATAGTATTTAGGTTTTATGGATTTGCAACAGGAGTTAATAGGGAAGCTTTATGGCAGGTGTTAGTGATATATGGTGTTGGTGGTAGGCTTCTGAATGGAATCAAAAGTATGTATGACGATAGTGAAGCGTGTGTAAGAATAAATGGTGTCAATGGTGATTGGTTTAGGATTAATTGCGGAGTGAGACAGGGTTGTGTTATGTCTCCTTGGTTAGTCAATTTGTATATGGATGGGGGTTTTGAAAGAATTCGAGGTGGGGATGATGGAGAATGGGGATGAGTGGAGGGTGCCCTACCTATTATATGCGGATGATTTGGTTCTGAAGAGAGTTTGAGAGGATTGGTAGAGAGATTTGGCAGGGTGTGTAAAAGGAGGGGTTTGAAAGTAAACGTAGATAAGAGTAAGGTTATGGTTGGGAGTGAGGACAGTCCTCAGTGTTAAGTTATGTTAGATGGTGAGCAGCTGGACCAAGTGTCTGAGTTTAAATATTTAGGGTATATGTTGGATGAGAAGGGAACGGATGATGCAGAGTGTAGTAGGAAAGTTGTGAATGGCAGGAAGGTGGCTGGTGCAATTAAATCGTTGGTGAATGTAAAGGGACTAAGTCTTGAGTGCGCTAGGGTCTTACATGAGGGTATGTTGTTACCTGTGTTATTGTATAGTAGCGAGACTATGGTCTGGAATAAGAAGTATAGATCTAAAGTTCAATGTGTTCAGATGGACAATCTTAGGGGCATGCTAGGTGTGAGAAGAATTAATAAAATGAGGAATGAACGTATTAGAGAGTTGTGTGGTGTGAAGAAAAAGGTAAATGAGAGAATAAATGAAAGTATGTTGAGATGGTTTGGTCATGTGGAAAGGATGAATGATAGTCGGTTGGTTAAGCGGATGTATAGTGGTGGGAGTGTGTTGGGAACCGACCGGCTGGGAGACCGAAGAGAAAGTGGATTGAGTCGGTGAACGAATGTCTGAAGGAGAGAAATGTGAGTTTGGCAGAGGCGAGAATAAAGGTACATAATAGGAGTGAATGGCGGGGTTTTGTATGGGGGTATGGTTGTGGCCCACCTGGGCCAAGGGATGAACCTTACATTGACGATTTACCATAGTGAGGGTCCGTCATGTCCATGAGCTCCCAGGTGGATTTTCTGTCTGTACGAGTTTACATTCACCATCGGTGCAGGGGTGGCTACTGACATTTGTCATAGCTTGCTGCTTTTTTCCGATGCTTGTAGCGCACCTTACTCCCAATCTTGGGGAAAAAAGGTAGATAAAGAAAGAAAGAAAGAATATATATATATATATATATATATATATATATATATATATATATATATATATATATATATATATATATATATATATATATATATATATATATATATATATATATATATATATATATATATATATATATATATATATATATATATATTTATTTATTTATATATATATATATATATATATATATATATATATATATATATATATATATATATCTTCTTCTTCTTCTTCACCTTCCTCTTTGCCCCAAGATTGGGGGTAAGGTGCGCTACAAGCATCGGAAAAGAAAAGCAGTAGGAGAACATGACAAACGTCGAAAAGAAAGCCCAGCCTTACCGCCCCCTCTGTACCATTAATTAGTGAGAGCTCGTCACAGACAGAAAATCCACCCTAGAGCTTCATGGGACCGCGACGGACCCTCACTATGGTAAATCGTCAAATGTAAGGGTTCATCCCCTGGCCCAGGTGGGCCACAACCATGCCCCCATACAAAACCCCGCCATTCTCTCCTATCATGCACCCTTATTCTCGCCTCTGCCAAACTCACATTTCTCTCCTTCAGACATTCGTTCACCGACTCAATCCACTTTCTCTTTGGTCTCCCAGCCGGTCGGTTCCCAACACACTCTCCACTATACATCCGCTTAACCAACCGACTATCATTCATCCTTTCCACATGACCAAACCATCTCAACATACTTTCATTTATTCTCTCATTTACCCCTTTCTTCACACCACACAACTCTCTAATACGTTCATTCCTCATTTTATTAATTCTTTTCACACCTAGCATGCCCCTAAGATTGTCCATCTGAACACATTGAACTTTAGATCTATACTTCTTATTCCAGACCATAGTCTCACTACTATACAATAACACAGGTAACAACATACCCTTGTAATACTCTAGCGCACCCAAGACTTAGTCCCTTTACATTCACCAACGATTTAATTGCACCAGCAACCTTCCTGCCATTCACAACTTTCCTACTACACTCTGCATCATCCGTTCCCTTCTCATCCAACACATACCCTAAATATTTAAACTCTGACACTTGCTCCAGCTGCTCATCATCTAACATAACTTCACACTGAGGACTATCCTCACTCACAACCATAACCTTACTCTTATCTACGTTTACTTTCAAACCCCTCCTTTTACATACCCTGCCAAATCTATCTACCAATCCTCTCAAACTCTCTTCAGATTCGCCACACAGAACCAAATCATCCGCATATAATAGGTAGGCACCCTCCACTTCTCTTCCATTCTCCATCATTCTGTCAATTCCTTTCCTGCCATCCCCACCTCGAAAATCCTTTCATAACCCCATCCATATACACATTGGAATAACCAAGGAGACATAACACAACCCTGTCTCACCCCGGCCATTAATCCTAAACCAATCACCATTGACACCATTTATTATTACACACGCTTCACTATCGTCATACATACTTTTGATCCCATTCAGAAGCCTACCACCAACACCATATATCACTAATACCTGCCATAAAGCTTCCCTATTAACTCTATCATACGCCTGTTGTAAATCCATAAAACCTAAATATAATTTATTCTTCTTCTCCCTCATTTTCTCAATCATTTGTTTCAATGTAAAGATTTGATCCACACATCCTCTACCACTTCTAAACGCACCTTGTTCTTCACCAATCAGTCCCTCAGTTACTCGACGCACTCTTTCAACCAAAATACCAGCATATATCTTCCCTACAACACTCAATAAACTAATTCCCTATAATTTCTACAGTTCCCCTTTTCTCCCTTACCCTTATAAGGGTACTATTACCGCTCTCCTCCAATCCCTTGGAACTATACCCTCCATAAACGCTTTATTACACAACTTCCAAATCCAATCAATCACCATCTCGCCTCCGCTCTTGATCATTTCACTAGTAATTTCATCTATACCTGCAGATTTACCATTCTTCAACTTTTTCACTCTACCCATTACCTCCTCCTTACTAATAACCTCATCCCCAAAATATCTATTCCTTCTTGCACCATCAAAACCACACACATTCACTAACACCTCATCATTACTGTTAATATTGTGCAGATTTTCGAAGTGTTCTTTCCACACTCCCCTCACATCCATTTCATCAGTTACAAAAGCACCATCCCTATTCATTATTCTAAGTAGATTCCCCTTATTCTCATTCTTAACCTTTCGCGCTTCCTTCCAGAAGAGCTTCCTATTCCTTTGTATGTCCTCATTCATCCTCCTTCCAAACTGTTCATTTACCTCTTGTTTTCTCCTACGTATGCACCTTTTAGTATTTCTTTTTCCCTCCTTATATAATTCCAAGCATCTTTCTTTTGAAACTTCATCATTTGCTTTTAGTACATTCAACCACGCCTCTTTTTTACCTTTAACCGCTTTCATCACCTCTTCATTCCACCATTCGCTGTTAACATTCTTACTTCCTAATTTAGCACATCCACACACTTCCTTTGCACTACTAACAATTGCTTCCTTCATTTGCCCTCAGATTTGTTCAGTATCAACTTGTTCACATTCAACCGATTTACTAGCGAGCGCTCTTACATACTTATCCTTATTGTCATGCTCACTTAACTTCTCACTCTTAATTTTACCTACTTCCTTTCGTATCACCTTCCTCTCCATCCAAGCCCCCACCAACTTAATTTTACATAGAACAACATAATGATCCGATAATCCCATTCCTAAACCCCTCACTGATTTAACATCCAACACATACTTCAACATCTCCTTCTTCACCAACACAAAATCAATCATACTTTTCACTTGATACCATCTCTACCTACACCAACTCTAGTATACTTATGGATACTCTTGTGTTTAAAGAAAGTATTACTTACACACATACCTCTCTCTTCACAGAAATCAATCACCTTCCTACCATTCTCATTTTCTCCCCCCACCCTAAAACCACCTGTTATACCATCCCTTTTTTGATCACCTATCCAACCATTCAGGTCCCCCAACACTATCAATCTAAAGCCCCATCCAAAACATCATTCAGATGATCCCAAAAAATCGTACTCTTTTCCTTCAGATGGACCATACGTCACAAATCCATTAATACATACCTTGACCTTTTCAAACTTGAATTTAACCATTAGAATTCTAGGACTCAGCCAATAACCAAAGTTCACTATAGTTTATACTCACAGGTCACTCTATCAAAATTGTAATCTCCTCTCCCCTCTCATTCCTCTTCCACACCAGCACGCACACATTTCACACCACACCACACCACTCATTTTCACCGTTTCCTTTCATCTTTGTTTCAGTCACAGCGAGCAAATCAAATTTGCCCTTTCTAAATACATCCATCACCTCTCTCCTCTTCTCCTCAACATTTATTCCTCTGACATTCCATGTACCCATACGATTCATAAATTTTCGCCGAAAGATAGAAGGTCGTTTACGGCGATCACGACCATCTCCGAGGCATGCATCAGCATTCCTAGCAAGAGATAGGTGGTAGTGGGCAGCCAACCCAACTACCACCGTCCCTTAGTCGCCTTCTACGACACCCAGCACATACAATGTGAAATATTTTTCTTATATATATATATATATATATATATATATATATATATATATATATATATATATATATATATATATATATATATGGTATATATATATATATAGTTATATATATATATATATATATATATATATATATATATATATATATATGAAGTGGCGCACGAAACGATGAAGCGTTTCAATGATAAATGCGAAACGGTTAACATCATTGAGCTGCACCGAACGAAGTACAAC
>JABUQX010008734.1:0-12500 GCA_015478945.1 Trachelipus rathkii
TTAATAAAAAAAATTATTGAGAACTTAATTCTAATATATAATATAATTAATATAAATACAATATTAAATAATATACGAAAGTAATAGAATAGATAATGATTGGTAGATATTAGATAATTCTCTCTCAAGATATGTTCAATAGTCTACACAAATCCAGATATATATTTTGTATATGCTCGAGGCTAAAGTGAGATCTATCCGAATGGGGTTGTGGGTTAGTACAGTATTAGTGAGTCACTATAATTACAAATTACACTAAAATTTAGTATGTATGAGGAGGGTTATAAAATGGTGGAAATTGATACACTGATAGGGGACGTATTTTGTAGTGGTCTGGCAATATTTATTTGAGAGTGTAAAGAGTTAGCCCAATAAGTCTAGGAGTAAATATAGATATATACTATATACTAAGAAATAAATGTCACAAGATAAAACTTGATTAGGTGATCAATAAGAAACTAAAGAAGGCTGTAGATTATTATAGAAATGTGACGATGAAATAAAATAATGATGCGGTGAATACATTAAATAAATTCATATTTACCATATATATAGAAAAAATATAATGAAATAGGAAAATGAAGGAAAATGAATGAAGTGATAATAAAATTTATGCATTAAATAGATGATCATAATATTAAAGTAATAAATGTCAAATACAGAGCATAATGAGATATAATAATAGATTAATTGAATGTGAATAAATGTTCATATTCAATTAATAATATTGAAGTTTCAATAATAGTGATATTATATTAGTTGTAATATAAGTATATTAATGGTAATAAGTCAATAATAATAAACAATACATGTGAAAACTAACTAAGTAAAGAACAGATAAAAAAAAAATTAATAATATAAGTGAAGTAGATATGAAGAAAGCAGTGTAATAATAGTAAATGAATAAATATAATAATAATAAGAATGACAATAATAATATTGAGTAATATTTTATAATATATAATTTAATAATAATACTATAGAGTAAGATGATGAAATAGAGTATAGGTGTATAATAATATAGTCATATCACTATGAGATTTTAATACACTAAAATAATTTATAGATAGTTAAATTAAATTGTGGTTAGAAAAATGAGATAATTATATTGAGACTTAGATGAATAACAAATGATAATGATAGAATTAATAATAAAAATAATAATAATAATGAATAATTTTTGGAATAATAATAATAATAAGTAAGTGAGTAATAATAATAATATGAGGATATTTAATAATAATATAAGTAAAAATAATAATAATGAGAATGTAAATAAATGAATAATAGAGTAAATAATAGAGTAAATAATTAGATATGCTAACAATATAACTATATTATTATAAAATAATTAATATTATGATAATATTAGTAAAAATATACTGATTAAGTTATGAAATTAGAATAGAGTGGAGTTAGTGTAAAAAGGATATATAGTTAATACTCTGAACTGAAAGTAAAAAATTTAATAAGTAGGAGTGATTAATATAATAAAAAGTAGTCAATAATAAGTTTACAATAAATAAGAGTTGAAATGAAACGTAGATAAGAGTATAAATGGAGATTAATATGAGGTTTGTAATATAGTATAGATTAATATTAATAAAAGTAATATAAAAGAGCTCCCTTTTTCTATATAAAAGTTAAATTATATATGGATGAATGTAGATTAATAACAGAATGAGAAATACATGAGAAAATAAAATTAATTTAATACAGATTAGGATATATTAAATATAATTTTAAGATTAATAATATGATTGAGATATAACAAAAAAGGAGGATAATAATAATAATAAATTAGATGATGCAATAGATGATAAATAAGTAAATGAATAATAATCATAAAGAAAAAAGAAGGATATAACAATAATAATTGTCGACATAAAACCATTCTATCTTAACTTCATATGAGTGAGAATTGTAGATCAAATCAAAATAATACATAATAATGATATGAGATAGAGAAAATGTAAAGGACATACTAAGCTCGGTTAACCCTGACCGTATTAAAATTTAATAATTTTAACAAATTAATAATATTAATTAGTGAATATATGTTAATATGAATGATCACAGAAGTATCTCTGTATCTCTTGCATTTCTGACGTGATTATTTCAACAACATTGAGTCGTACGCCGCGATACGAATAAGAGGGAACTCACAGTTATAGACCGTCTTAGAAGGTCACCTCAAATGTTTTCTATCTGAAGAGCCACCCACGTCCCCAAAAAGAAATGACGAGCAATTCTAAAGGTCGATAGTTTAGTATGATATAGTCGATGCACAAGGAGTATGATATCTTACTATCCCAATAGAGTAATTTGTAATCGTGAGTGTGTAGAGCATGCATGAGTGGTTGGTCGTATGGAAAAAGTGAATAATGAGTAAAATATAGATAAAGTTATAATAATGATAAGATAACGTATAGTAATTGTGAGAGTATGAATGTTAATTAGTGGAAAATGAGTAGATAATAATATGGAATATTGATAGATCTCAGTTGTGTTAATAAACATAGATAAAATAATTATAATAATAAAAATAATAATAATTAATTTAAAGGAAATAAAATTTAATAAAAAAGTAGATAGAAAAATTGACATGAAGGTAAATCAATATAATAGAGACTGAATGAGACCAGTCACAACATTCAGAAATTGCAACAAAACGTTTATGCATTAATTTATTATCCTGGCAGTAATAAATGACATATGGATTATAGAAAAAATTGATGAATGATATATTTATATAAAGAATCAAATAAATGAAAGGTGAATCAATATTAATAATAATAATAATATAAACAATAGATGATAGTAATAATAATACTCAGATAGGATATTAATTAAAGATTGTGAGGTTTATGGTGTAGTCTACCTTGGCCAAGGGATGAACAAACAAACACACTCTCACGAATCAATACTATAATAATAGCCTGGAACTCTCTTCATTTTTCAATTTCCACTACTAACTTCAATCTGGTCACTTTCTTAATCAGTGTATAGAAAAGTAAACCAGATTAAACCAGACTTTAAATTTGCTATCACAATTCTGGGGAATTTTATCTGGATTTCCGGCCTTCTCAACAGAGATGACATTAAAAAATTAAAATAAATAATAACCCTTAAATATAACAATCCAAAAGATAAATTAACCGAACCTCCTAGTCGTTGATATTTCTTTCTGCCCACACCCCTTTTTTAACCATAATTATAGGATTGAGAGATAGAGATAAATAAGTGATTGAATAGTAATGAATACATACAATAATAAGGTTAATGATGATTTCATATTTATCAATTTAAGTGTCTTTATTATAATAACTAGTAATTTATAATAATATGATAATTAATAATAAATATAATAATATTATTATTTATTATATTATTTTAATTATTAATTAATTATTATTATTATTATTATTATATTATATTATTATTATTATTATCATTATTAATATTATTATATTATATTATTTATTTGATAATATTACTTACCTGAAAGTAGATGTATCGATATTTGCATGAAAGTTACGAGATGTTTCATGATTATTTAATTCCATTTTGATAAATAATATATATATATAATATTATTATTATATTTGTTTTTATATTCATGCTATTTATAATTATTATATTTAAAACGTAACTAACCAAAACTTTTCCTTATATATAATTAATTTATTTATATATATTTATATTTATTATTATTATTATATTTATAATTATTAATTTATATTCTTATATATTAATTATAATTTATTTATTATTTTTTTTATATATTATTAATTTAATTAAATTATATTTTATTAATTTTATATTTATTATTATTTTTATATATAATAATGATTATGATATTAATTATTAATTTAATGAGGTATTACGGGTATCTTATAATTAACATTATTATTCTACTTATAAAGTGCTTCTTTAAGTAATTATTATAATTATTATCTATTATTATTACTTATTATTATTATTATTATTACTTATTCATGATTATTATATTATTATTATTATCATTATTATTATTATTATTATTATTATTATTCTTGTCATAAAGAAACAATGTTAATTATTATTGATTTACTTTATTATTATTTTCTTTTAATAAATTTATTATATTATTTTATTTATATATTATATATTAATTATTATTATTATTATTTATTATTATTATTATTAATTATAATTATTATTGATTGATTATTTTATTTATTAATTATGTCTATTATTATTAGTCCTCTGTAATATTACTCAGCAATTATCGGATGAGAAAACCGGGTGCTTTAAAAAACCTACGCCTTGATTAGAGCTTCTTTTTTTGGAACGTGGGTGGTGCTTAGTGAGAATAAAAAGCGACCACGGAGAATACTGTTACACTGCGGCAACGCGGTAGGTTCCAGCGTGGTCGAGAATTCAAGATGAAAAGTAAATTAGCATTTTTCACTCTATCTTTCCATTTTATAATTATATTACTTTATTATTAATACTCTCTCTTTATTATTATTATTATTTTAATTATTTAATTATTATTTATATTTATTATATATTTAATTTTAATAATTATAACTTTATTTTTACTTATTATTATTTGACTTTATTTAATAACGGAGCCAAAATTAAAATATAAATAAAGAGTGGTGATAATCACTATATTTTAATCTTAATATTATTATTATTATTATATTCTCATTATTATTATTATTATTATTATTATTATTATTATTATTATTATTATTATTATTATTATTATTATTATTATTATTATTATTATTATTATTATTATTATTATTTAATTGAAATAAAACTTTCTTTTGTTTTTGGCAGTATTATTTAACATCTCCTACTCCTTTTCCTTTAAATTTCTATTTATTTAAGAATTAAATTCTTTAAACACATTTAATTATTTATTGTTTGAGCTTTATTTAATTTCCATTATAATCTTAATATTCGCTTATATAATTATCCTAAAATATTCAGTCAACCTTTGACATAATAGAAAAGTTATTTAAGAATAGAGCGCAAACGCAAATTATTTAGATAGAGCGCAATTTGCAGCTTTTGCGCTTCTTAAAAAAGTTGATGAGTCGCAAATGCAATAAGCGCACATTTTTTTTGAATTTCGCTCAAACGCAAAGAGCGCACATGTTTTACCTAATAAACGCAAAGCGCTTTTGCGCTTTGCGCTTTCATTTGCGCTTATGCCCTCTGATATAATATATATATATATATAGTATATATTATATATATATATATATATATATATATATATAATAATAATATATATATATATATATATAATATGTTATATATTATATTATATATATATATTATAATATTATTATATATAATATATATGTGTGTGTGTGTGGTGTTATTAGTAGTAGTAGTAGTAGTATTAGTATGACCGAGCACAGGATTCATTCGCCGGCACCTTCGCTCCATCAAATAGTATTTTTTCTCACACCGTACCGGAACGCATTGGAATTGCGTGTCCGCACCGCACCGCACCGCACCGCAAGGGCAGAGCACCAAGCACCTGGCGGTATGTTTTATAGATATTAAATTGTTTAAGAAGTAATTAAATAATCTATTCACGTCCTAAAAGAAGAAGAAAGATCATAATATAAAATAATAATAATAGTAATAATATATAATATAATAATAATATAATAATAATAATGAATGGTTTATTTAGTTAATTAAGCACTGCAAACGAGCATTAGAGGGTTAAATCAAATTTAAAAAATTGAAATCGAATTTTTGCACAGGAAATATTTACCAAAATTAATAATAATAATAATAATGAATAATAATAAAAGTTAATAATAATAATATATAATAATCAATAATAATAATAATAATAATAAATAATAATAATAATAGTAATAATAATATAATATATAATAATAATAACTAATAAAATAAAATAATAATAATAATAATAATAATAATAATTTTTGGTTATTTTGTGGATCAGGAATATGTTTGGGTACTATGTCGAATGCATTGTTGATGCCAATTGCTATGATTAATTGTTTTATGAGCTGGTTTTGAGTTTAGGTCGTTGATTGTGGGTTGTATGATGATTTTGCGAGTGCGGTTGTAGTTGAGTGGTTTTTGTTCTAAACCGTTTTGGAATATAGTGGTTGATGATGTGTGGAGTTTTTTTTTATAATATTATATATATATATATATATATATATATTTATATATATATATATATATATATATATATATATATATATATATATATATATATATATGATATAAAGAGAGTGGTGTAGGAGAGTGTGTATGATATGTCTGTGTGGTCTCAGCTTGCTACAAGTTTTTTTTAGCAAGTTTGCTCATGCAATTTTAAATCAAAGCTTATCAAATTTGAAGTAAATATAATAATCTTGAAGCAAGTTTTGCTACAAGTTTTTTACCAAGTTTGCCCTGTATTTTAAGTCCAAGACCTATTCAAACTTGCAGCAAGTGTTAACAATGCTTTTCTGGGAGGTACTGAAAACAAATACACATCTTTATTCAAATCTCTCTCTCTCTCTCTCTTCTCTCGTCTCTCTCTCTCTCTCTCTCTCACACACAACACACACACACACACACACACACACACCACACACACACACACACCACCGTTTTATAGTCTTTTCCGAAATCTCTTTCTAAAGACACGATATACGAGATATATATGTGTGTGTAGTTTACACATGTGTTCTTTTGATATTATATATATATATATATATATATATATATATATATATATATATATATATATATATATATATATATATAATAAATATTATATATAGAGAGAGTATATATATATATAATATAGTATATATATAATATGTAAGCTCTTGAGGAAAGATTTTTTAATGATTATTCTCTCTCATTTTGGAGAAGCAAATTTTTATTGTTTTACTTTGAAGAAATTTCCTTTAATTAAAAGTCTTCTCGGGTTTACAAACCGCAAAGATAAAATGGAAACTGAGAACCAATTTGTATTTTTGAATACTTCCAAAATTAATAGAACTTTCTTTCTTTAAATAGTTTTGCCCGTATTTATAGCTACCTTATCTGATCATGTTTATATATCATTTTCTTTTATATATTTTTTCTTATTCTCTCTCTCTCTCTCTCCTCTCTCTCTCTCATCCCTCTCGTCTCTCTCTCTCCTCTCTCTCTTCTGCCTCTCTCTCTCTTCTCAAGTAAGTTTGTTTCTCACCGAACCTTCTAGAGATCCTCATGAATTTAGGTGGTTCATTACCTAACCGCAGTAGGGACTTAGTCAGGGGAAATTGTGTTACATTATTTTCCTAAACCAAATGATTAATAATGCAAATATTATCAAGGCTTGCTAGCAGCCTTGCTTCAGCTTAAACGCATTTGGAAATTTCCTTAGCCACGTGACTGGTTTCGCACCCAAACCACGCGTGTAAATATATATAATATATATAATATTAGTATTATATAATATATATATATATATATATATTAATATATATATTATAAATCATATATATATATATATATATATATATATTAATATAAATTATATATTAATAATACTATATATATATAGTTAAACTTATTATAATTAATTAAAGAAAAGCATATAATTAATTTTGAGATGGAAAACCTAAAAATTAAAGCTTGTTTTGGAATACATGTTTTCGGTTTAGCGGATGAAATTCACGAATATAGAGAATGAGACCCGTACGTACACCCCACCATTTTACGTTTAATTAAAAATAAAAATAGAACACAAAGTAGACGAAATTAAATTTTTATTAAGGAAATACTGTTCACTTTTCATTCTTACCTTCCAGCTTTAAAAGAGGGAGTTATATATATAGATATAATATTATATATATATATATTATATATATATATATATATATATATATATATATATATTAAAATATAAATTATAATATGTATCATTAGTATATATATATATATATATAATATAATATAATTATTATATATATATATTGATGAAACAATTCTCAGGTCCTCGTTTTGTAAATTATTTATAAAAAAAAAAAAAAAAAAAAAAAAAAAAAAGAAAATTTTTTGACTGTTTTATGACCTTCGAGATATTTTTTTTTTTAATTTGGTTGGTTGAATCAGGCTAAGTTATTCATACCTTTGAGTTAGGTTGGTAGTATCAGTTTAAAGTTATTCATACCTTTGAGTTAGGTTGGTAGCATCAGGCTAAAGTTGTTTACTCCTTTGAGTTAGGTCGGCAGTATCCAGGCTAAAGTTTTTTTACTCCTTTGATCAATTCCAGGTCTCGATTGTAAATTTTATTTATAGGTTGGTAGTATTACGTTAGATTTATTTATACCCTTACCCAGCTTTCTTTTAAAATTCAGATTTATAGTTGAACAAACAATAGATTTTATGCTGTATAAATTTTGCCTCTAAACAAAGAAACCAATTCAGTGTTAATAAAAATGTACATCAAGTGCTCTCTGTCTCACTCTTTTAGAAGCAGGCGAACTGTAAGAATTAACTCTATCTATCCTGTTAGTGCTTCAGAGGTATGGATCCAGCGCAAGGTGAAAGTTCAGTCTGCATATAACAAATATAAACTCTAAGAAAAATCACCCATTGTATTTTTGCTATTTTCATATGAAGGCATTTGTGTAAGTAAACCTGTGCATACTTGTGCATATATATTAAGCAATAATAATGAGGAAAACTTAATTAATGGAGTCTAATTAAATTCATTTTCTATATCAACACTTTTTAAGTTAATATTAATATATTTAGATAGAACTAAAAGCCATTCTAAAATTATGGTTATGTGACTGTTTTTATCTAAAGATTTCGCAAAGACTTTTATCGCTCAAATTTGAACCTCCAGAATTGCAAAACGAATTCTCCTACGAAAGGCAAAAACATAAATATCTTTGTATTTTACTTCAGATATCTAAAATTTCTGAGAAACTGGTTCGCCGAATTATCATGCCATTCAAACTTATTCCAATTGCTGTTGGATATACAAAGCTAATTGCTCATCTAACCAACCTCAGTAATTTCTAAGAATGCTGGACTCTGCATGTATTCTTCTGATAAGATATCTGAAGCTCATCGACTTAAATTCTTAATAACAATTTCTGAATGAAGATGAAGTAGCAATAATCGCTTCTTCGCTATTAAATATTAATTGAAGCCCTGATCACCTCTCTGTAATTAAGTGAAGCCCTAATTGCTTCTCTACAATCAACTGAAGCACTAACTGCATCTCTACAATTAACCGCCATTTTCAGAGCTTGTAAAGGATTAGTATTTTCAAGAAAAAATTTATAAATATATATATATATATATATATATATATATATATATATATATATATATATATATATATATATATATATATATATATATATATATATATATATATATATATATATATATATATTTCTTCTCTTCCTTTTTTTTTTGTTTTTTTTATATATATATATATATATATATATATATATATATATATATATATATATATATATATATATATATATATATATATATATATATATATATATATATATATATATATAGATATTACCTCTGGGCTCCCCTTATTTGGAGGGTCCAAGTCCTTTTCAGAAACCGGGCGGAGCCACAGGTCTCTTAGGGTGTGTTCTGATATTGTGTTCTGTAGGGAGTGTGAATGGGGCACCTCAATAGGAGGTGTTCAACAGTTTCAGGCTCTGTTAAGCATCTTTGGCAGAGTGGGGATGGAGTTTCTTGAGGTCGAAACCTATGTTTGTATTCTTGAAGATCCGGATGATGCCCGGATCTTAATCTAGAAAGGGAGATTTGCATCTTTCGTGGGAGTGTGCCTTTTGTAAGGGATATTTCGGGAGGGTGGTAGTTTATGAGGCTACTTGTTGGGCGGTTGTTGAGGTATCGTTGCGTGAAATGTGTATGAAAATGTTTTGATAGAGGAGTGTTATTTGTGGGAGGGGGGATGGTTCCAAAGAGTTCGAAATAGTAGAAGCTTGCAGAAGAAGGACGGGATCTTAAACGATGTACTGTGTGTTCATGTAAGTAGTTATGACATGGGTGAGAGGGGTCGAGAGTCCTGGCGTAGAAGTGGGTTCCTATCATATCAAGATGGTCTAGAATTGGTAGGATTTTCGTTTCTTCATGTAAATGCAGGATAGGGGTGGTTTTTAGGCAACCTGTTATTGTACGCAGGGCGACGTTTTATATTCTTTGCAGCTTATTTCTATTAGTAGGGGAGGTTAGTGGATACCAGACGGTTGATCCATACATAATTGATTGTAGTTTTTTAGAATTGTTTGAATGTTGTTGACAGTATGGTTGTTTAATTACTGAAATTGTGTTGGGATAAGGTTCGGAGGATATTTATATATATATATATATATATATATATATATATATATATATATATATATATATATATATATATATATATATATATATATATATATATATATATATATATATATATATATATATATATATATATATATATATATATTCTGCAATAAATGTTACATTGTATTAAAGATACTTTTAAAAAGTTTCTATGTAATATGAGAAAATGGTAAAGCAAATTAAAAAATTTAATCGGATTATTTTTGCACTGCAATAAAAATCAAAAAGCTTAAAATTGGGATAAGACTCGAAAAGATAATTTCAGTTTCTTCAACTCATGATGAATCTCTCTCTCTCTCTCTCTCTCTCTCTCTCTCTCTCTCTCTCTCTCTCTCTCTCTCTCTCTCTCTCTCTCTCTCTCTTTGTGAGAATTCACAGATTTTCGAAGATTATGAGTATTTTCAATTTCCTTCTTCCCGTCAATGTAATTTTGGGAAAAACATTTACAAAAAATAGAATTATATACATATATATATACTGTATATATATATATATATATATATATATATATATATATATATATATATATATATATATATATATATATATATATATATATATATATATATATATATATATGATATATATATATATATATAGTGGTGGAATGAAGAGGGTTGATAGAAGGGATTCAAAGTAAGAAAGAAGCGTGGTAGAATGTGCTAAAGGCTAGTAATGAGGTTACGAAAGAAAAGTTCATAGAAATATATAGGGATGAAAAAATGAGGACTAAAAGTTGCATGTGTAGGAGGAAAAATGAGGTAAATGAAGAGTTTGTTTGGAAGGAGGATGAATGGGGACTTACAAAGGAATAGGAAGCTGCTCTGTAAGGAAGTACGAAAGCTTAAAAAAGAGAGTAAGGGGGGGGATCTTCATAGAATAATTAATAGGGAATGAGAGAGAGAGAGAGAGAGAGAGAGAGAGAGAGAGAGAGAGAGAGAGAGAGAGAGAGAGAGAGAGAGAGAAAGAGAGTACTTTCGTGACTGATGATATTGATGGGATGAGAGTGTGGAGGTAAGTAACACTTTGAATATCTGCACAACATTGGCAGTAATGAAGAGGTGATAATTTAAGTGCATGGGTTTGATGGTGTAAAAAGAAATAGGTATTTCGGGAGGAGTAAGAAAATTGAAGAATGGTAAGTCAGCAAGTATAGATAGAATTACTATATTACATATGGAAGTTGTACAACAAAGCGTTTGTAGTGGAGAGTATAGTTCCGAAGGACTTCAGGAGATCAGCGATATTACCCTTATAAAAGGGTTAGAGAGATAAGGGAAACTGTAGAAACTATAAAAAAAAAAAAATATTTAGTGTTGTAGTTAAGATATATGCTGGCATTTTGGTTGAAAGAGTGAGTCGAGTGACAGAGGGACTGATTAGCGAAGAACAAGGTGTGTTTTTTAAGTGGTAAAGGATGTGTAGATCAAATTTTTGCATTGAAGCAAATGAGTTAAGAAATGAGAGAGAAGAAGAATAAATTATATTTAGGTTTTATGGTCTTGCAACAAACGTATGGAAAGAATAATTGTGAAACTCTGTGGCAGGTGGTATAATGATATGCGATATTGGTTGTAATCTTCTAAATGGAATCAAAAATATGTATGTTGATAGTGAAGAGTGTGTAAGAATAAATGGAGTGAAGAGTGAAGGGTTTAATATTAATATCTGAGTGAGGCAGGGATATGTTGTCTCCAAGGATATTCAATCCGTATATAGATGGGGTATTGAAGGAATTAAAGGAAAAGGTGGCAGGGCAGGGAGTTATACTGATAGAAAATGGAAGAGGGTGGAGGGTACCCTGCATATTGAGTGTTTAGCAGGGTGTGTAAAAGGAGGTTTTTTTTTATATGTGGTGAAGGTGGTGGGAGAGGAGAATCCACAGTGTGAAATCATGTTGGATGGTGAACAAACGGAACAAGTATCTGAGTTTAAATATATAAGCTATATGTTGGATGAAAAGGGAACGGATGGCGCAGAGTGTAGTAGAAAAGTTGGGAGTGGTAAGAATCTTTGGTGAATGCAAAAGGACAAAGTCTTGGGTGAGTTAGAGTTCTGCATGGGGGTATGCTGTA
>JABUQX010008734.1:20000-22500 GCA_015478945.1 Trachelipus rathkii
TATATTATATATATATATTATGAAAGGGCTGTGCCATAGTAACAAAATAAATATATATATAGTATAAGAGCAGTGCCATAGCAGAAAAAAAAATTATATAATGATAGGGCAGTGCCATAGCAACAAAATAAAATTATATAGTGAAAAGGCGGTGTCATGGCAACTAAAAATTATATACTGAAAGGGCATTGCCATAGCAACAAAACATTATATAATGTAAGGGCAATGCCATAGCAACGAAATCAAATTCTGTTTATTACGATTCTTTTGCAAATCTTCTCATACTTCCAGAAAATATTAATTATGCATCAAAACTACAATCTCGGAGTTTCAAAAAATTTGTCACTCAGCAACAAGTTCTGTTCTGCAGAAGCAAAACTTTTAATATGAAAATACTTTCATTAGAATTTAATAACCGAAAATACCAAAAAAAAAAAAGTTAATAATTTTCTGCGACTTCAAAGTTAGCTGATTTAATTACTTTAATAAAATATCGAATGTTCCTTTAATTTATTGTATTAATTTAAATTTAACTAAATTATATTTATTATTACTTCTCTTATTTCTTTTGTTTTTACGCCTCCCAATTGTGTTCTCAATGTTTTCTCTGAATTCAACAAAATCACGCCAAAAACTTGTTCAAGTTAATTGAAATTTCTTGGAACAATTTATACGTTACAAAACATTGATTAAGCTTATAAAATTGCCAGAGTAATATATATTATATATATATATATATATATATATATATATATATATATATATATAATATATATATATATATATAATATATAAAATAATATATATAAGAATATATATAATATATACTATATTATATATATATAATATATATATATATATATATATATATATATATTGATGATAAAACCCATTGAGGTAATATTTTTCAAAGATGAAAGTAAAATTATTTATTAGTACATAAACAAGTTATTAAAATCACAAAATAAAACAGATGCCGAGCTTTCGTGATCCATACTCGGATTCACTTCTTCAGGACTGAGTGACAAAGGATTGGTGTTGATATGAATTTAGCTACTTTTATTCTTGTCTTCATTTTTGGCAACTTGGTAGTTTTTCAAAATTTACATTGATGACGTTCTATTTTAAGTTTTATTGATCAAGTTCATGAGTGCTTTCGATTCTTTCAAGTATTTGTTAGTAGTTAGATCGATTGTAGTTTCTCCCTTTTGTAAATTGAAATTTGGGCTGTTTTTTATAATGAACGACTCTACTAATTTTCTTCTGGCTGTGTTTTGTATATTTTTATCAATGCCGTGGTTAAAATTTTGCCTATGTCTTACTAAAGATGATGTTTGTTTGTCATAATCCAAATCATATTTATGTTGATAGAACCTGGTTTTAAAATTATTGGTTTCTCCTATGTAACTATTTTCACAGTTCTTGCATTTTATTTTGTAAATTCCGGAATTTTTAATTTGATTGGTATTAATAGGTTTTAGTGCATATTTAAGTATGATATTATTTGATTTTACAGTTTGTATTGTATTTGGTAAATATTCTTTGATAACTCTTTTTGGTATATTGGGGATTGGTAGTACATTCTTGAAATGGTTTTTGGTAGGGTTTAATTTTAGAAATTTAGTTTTTGCACTTCGTAAGGATTTATTTATGATACCGTCAGGATATTTTAATCTATGGAAGTTATTTTTAATAGTTTTTATTTCTTTATCCAGGTTATTCGGGCTGCAAATTTTAAAGGCTCTAAGGAACAGGTTGCTCAAAACAGCTGCTTTTGTGGATGTATCATGATTCGAAAACCAGTGGATGTATGAAGGATTTGCTGTAGGTTTTCTATATATATCGAAGCTTGGAGGTTGATTTATATTCCAGGTTATTAGTATGTCTAAAAAGTTTATTTTATTATTTGCTGCTTTTTCCATTGTGAAACTAATATCATTACGAAGATTATTATTAATAAAATTTAAAACTGTATCAGTGTTTGTATCCCTTGGAATTAATGCAAAAATGTCATGGACATAACGTAGCCAGATTATTGTGGGGAATTGTGGGAAGATATGATATTTCTCTAAAAGCTCCATGAAAATATTGCTAATAATTGGAGATAGTGATGAACCCATTGCCAATCCGGAAATCTGCTTAAAATATTTATCTTGAAAAATGAAATAAGCATGTTGTAAAGGAAGGTTTATTAGTTTTTTGATGGTATCAAAGTTCGGTTGTAGTTGGATATTTTGTTCATTTATATGTCGTTCCAGCAGTTCTAGGGTATAATCTACAGGTACCTTAGTGAATAACGACACAACGTCGAAACTCACCACCTCAAAGTTGGAAAAGTTTTCATTTTTTATTTTTTCGATTAAATGTTCAGAATTCTTTAAGTAAGAGGTTGAAATATTTCCAAGAAAAATCTTTAATTTTGAAGCCAGCCATTTTGAAAGATTCTGAGTAACACAGTTTATGTTGGAAATTATTGGTCTAAGAGGAATGTTTTCTTTGT
>JABUQX010008735.1:0-2500 GCA_015478945.1 Trachelipus rathkii
AAAAATATGGTAATATTATAATAATATATATATATATATTATATATAATATATTATATATTAATATAATATTAGTATTACTATATATATATATATATATATATATATTAATATATTATTATAATATAAATATATTATTATTATATAATATATTTATAAATATAATATATTATATATATATATATATATATATATATATATGATATATATATAATAAATAATAAATATCCTATTATTAATAGATATGATTTCTTTATTAAGATCTATTAGAAAATGAATTTATTAATATATATATATATATTATATAATATATATATATATATATTATATTATAATATATATACATATATATATATATAATTTATATATAATATTATGTATATATTTATATATATATATAATATATTATAATATAATATATATATCTATATATATATATTATTATATATTTATTATTATTATACATTATAATAGTCGATGGCATACTTTGCACCATACACTCATTAACCCGAACACCTAATCAAAACTTAATCTAATTGAGAACGTAACTTACCCTGACCTGACTCTGACTGGCTGCCTGACCTGACATGACTGCCTGGACATGACTTGAATTTTTGACCTGACATGACTATCATGACATGAACATGACATGACATGACATCAGACATGATCAATGACATGTAGCTAGACCTAACGCACTAACTTGACTGACCCTAACCCTGAAATGACCTGACTAATCTATTAAGCATATTTTTTTTTTGGGTGAAAAAATAATCGAGTAATATAAAACAAATATTATTTTATGCTTCATGTTTTTTACAACATAAATAAACTTAATATTTTCGGAATTTTATGGGTGATTATGAGGTATTTATGAACAAATTTTACCTATTTTAACTTCAAGTAAAGTATTATTTCTACCAGAGAAAAAAAAGAATGGTTCTCGTAATTAGTGAATATATAATTATTATAATATATATATAATATATTAGTATATATAAATAATATTATACTACCTATATATATCCTTTACTTATATATACCTAATATATAATACTATACTATATTTAAACTCATCATAATATATAAACATATATATACTTACAACTTACAACGGCTTCCAGGAGGGGTGTAAGCCCTGTCAGCTCAGCGGGCCCAGCGCTTATCTCTATCTTTCCTCTACTCCCTCCAGGACAACCCCTTCTCTTCAGCTCCCGTCATACGACTGCATTCATTTCTCTCAATGAGTTCTCCACCGAGCTCTCCCACCTCTTTCTATGGTCTTTCTCTTGGCTTGTGTATCTCCGGTCCTGCACTATCCGATACTCCTATTGCCTACACTTTCTCTCCTCCTGTTCCTCTCCAGTACCAACCTACCTCAATACTTGCTGCAATTCCATCTTACTAAATATAGCCTTCTCTCACACTCCTCCCTTTTCTGGTTCTTTGTCTTCTCTTCTAGTTTTTTCCCATATCGTCTTTTAAAAACGTTACATATGCCCGAGCTGTATTCTACTATCCCTCGTCTTGTGATGCATCCCTTATGTTTCTGTCACTCCTATAATAGTAGATCGGTTTTATAACACCCTTTATCGAATATCATCTCTTCACTCCTACCATCCTTTTCTATCTTTAAGTATTTGGGCTCATGCTTTTACATGCATCCCCCATACTGAGATATACATACTACAATATTATCTCTATATATTTCTTCTTCTCTTCAAATAATATCCATACCCAATTATTTCATTTCTCCCACATCTGAGGATCTCATTCTTCACATTTCTCTCAGTCCCACTCCTTTTTTTCCTAACTGAGAATCACCAATATATATAATAATGTTTATAGTCAACCGGCCTTTTAAAGCCTATGCACAAAAAATGTCAAGAACCTCTTCATGCCTATCTTCCTGTCTTCGCTCCAACATAAGCCAAGAATATTTACCACTCCAAATCTCCTATACATCTTACACCATAAATTTATCACTAGCCCATATATGCTTTCCTGTTTGAAAATTCACGTTCTCAACCATGAAACAATTCCTTTTCCATATATCTGCTTCTATACATTACATCTTAATATTTTTAACACAAACTACTCCAGGCGCTCCCCACACCTTATTTAATCCCAACTGCTACATGCTCTTCTATCATTCCTCCAACAGTCTTTTATGGTACTTAGAAATCAAAAGCTCTTTTCTCAGATATCTATGACAGCTATTATGCTAGCTTTTTATATACTTTCATATCTTTCTCTTATAGTAATTCTCCAGTCGAACATATTCGTCCGTAGATTCCTGTTTTCTACCATCAAATGCTAACTCTTCCCCCATCTTGGCTCTATTTCCATTACTCATCTTTTACTCTCTAGATTTTTCTCACATGATCTTTGCAGTGGTACTCAAAGCAAGGATTTCCCTGTAAGCTTTAACTGTCCATACTTATCTTCTTTAAACTATAGATATTGTAACTATTCATCGATATTTCATACTACATACTGTA
>JABUQX010008735.1:7500-10000 GCA_015478945.1 Trachelipus rathkii
TAATTAATATATATATATAATATATTAATTATATTATAATATATATTATATTAATATATATTAATATATATATTTCATAAAATACAAAGATTCTTGGTATTGCAATTCAATATATATAAAAATATGAATTTGTAAATCCTTTCTTAATATATTAATATATATAATATATATATATATATATAATATATATATATATATAATAATAGAATATTATAATATATATTATATAATATATAATATTTAATTATTATAATATATAATTATTATATTAATATATTATATTATATATATATATTATATATATTATAATTATATAATATATATATATATATATATATATATATATTAATACAAAAAGTGAACTGACGAGTCCCTAGATTGCTGCTGTGACTTTGTTGAAAGCAGGTTGAAAAAACGTGTTTTTTAAAACAAAAAAAGCAATGTTTTTTTTTTTATTCATAAAACCCAATAAAAATCATTGTTTTTTTTATTGTTTTTTTTACCCGTAGAATCAATATTTTACTTTTATTTTATACAGTGTTTATTCACCCATATATTATATGATCTTCTTCTATAGATTTTTGAGCAAAATTTGTTTTTAGGAAAATTTAATTTTATTCATAGACATTTTTCACTTTTCTCCATAAACATATTGGGATTATTTAAAAATTTTATATATATATTATACTATATTATATATAATTAGTATATATATATATATTTATAATATTATATATATTATATATTAATAATATATAATTTAATATAAAAATTATATATAATTTATTAAATTTTATAATAATAATATTATAATATATATATATTATATTAATATATATATATATATAATTAATATTAATTATTATATAAATATATAATATAATATATATATATATTCTATATATATTATACTGTATATAATATTATATATATATATATAATATTATAATATATATTAATATAATTATATATTATATATATTAATATATTTATATATATATATATATATATTATAATTATATATATATTATTATATATATATATATAATATATATATTAATATATACATATACTATATATTAATGTGGATGCATACATTCTATGCTTCTTCATAGAACTTTCTGGTTTTTCTATCTTCACACTCTTGCTAACGTTTTGCGTTTAATATGTACAATCACACTCTTTGCCTCATTCTCACCCTCCTCTTGATCCTTAATCGGTAATTAACTTTTGTCTTAACTTCTGCTAAGCTGAACTGTTTGCATCACACTTTTCCCTCTCAATTTCCTCTAGACGTTTATAACTATTCCTCCTTCTACAACTTCCTTTCACCTTAAATGTTATTTTGCATTATACTGTGCTTAAGACTAAGAGGCGGGGAGTGCTGAGGTTATCCCTCGAGTGGTCCTCAAAACTTGTGCTTCTGAGCTTGCATTCTGCTTTGGTAACCTATTTCTTTTGCCTATAAACTTCATACTTTCCCTCCTGCTAAAAAGAAAATCATTCAGACGGCTGAAGAACCTTGACTCCATGTCAACATAACTACCTATCGCATCGCTTTAACCTCTGTTCTTTACATTAAAGTTTCGTAATCTACCTTCTTATCTAGAATAATTTATAAAACATCTTAAAATTTTCTAATCTATCTCTGATTGGCAGTATGAACTTCTGTAATGATCATTATCGACTAGTGATCTTCTTCCTTTCTCTCCAACTACTTGAGTCTCTGCTTTTTCCGCATTTTCGTTGAATCTATTCTATGGCGCTAGACATGAAGCTGTCTAGATAAACTCTGGCACAAAGCTTTTATAATATCTTAAATACTTCCCATATTGGTATTATCCTCTCTTTGTAACCTTTTATCTTCGATACTTAATTCCAGTAGTTATATGGCTGTCATTTGTAGATAGCCACCATTTATCCTTAACAATGTATCCATAATGGGGGTCTTCAAATTTTGTGTATCCCCAAACCTTTTTTTTATTTTGTATCAATGATCTATCTGTTACTCTGTCTCCTCCACTCTTAGGCTGATAACTTCATCACTCATCATTACTACCTTCCAATTTGAAAGAGGCCTCATTTAACAACAATAAATGATGATAAGGACGAATAACCGTTGAAGCACAGACTTCTTTATCTTTCCTGATTATCTATAGTATACGTTAAGGATAAATATGGTTGTTTTTAATGCTCAATAACGTCATGCATTTCTCTATCTACTTGCATAATCTTTCATCCATAATATAATACTTTTGAAAACACAATTTCTAAACCTTCTTCTGTTTCTTAATTTCTTAGCATATTTATTTATCTCCTGATTTTATTTAGAAAGGATACTAATTATTGTCCTTTCTAAAACAAATTTCTAGGAAATTGGTGTTCCGTAGAACCTTCTGAACTTATTCGCACCAACCCATTGCTAAGCTCAACATTATCGGGCGTGTTGTTTCACCCTTCTTACAGTATGAATCCATATCTGGGGTAGTTCATAACACAC
>JABUQX010008735.1:12500-24139 GCA_015478945.1 Trachelipus rathkii
ATCCTTTGGTAAAAGGTTATTCATATTCCATGAAAAATTCACCTTTGCTCTCATTTATAACCTTTCCACACTTCCTTCTAAAGGTTTCCTAGCTTCCCTTATAAATCCTATTCATCCTCCTTCAAAGCTGTTCACTTACCTCTTTTTCCTCCTACTTATTTATGCATCCCATTGTCTTCCTTTTTCATTCTTATATATTTTCATACATACTGTTTCAAAGACATCTTCACTGTTTAACACATTTCAATGAATCTTTTTACTTTTAACAGCTTGCATCACCTCTTTATTCCACCACTCACTAATGACATTCTTAATTCCTTTGCTACATCCACGTACCACCTCTCTTGCACTACTAAGAAGGCTTCCTTCATTTTCGTCTAGATTTGTTTCAGTTTCATCTTGTACACATTCAGCTGATTTATCTGAAAGTGCTCTAACATGCTTTCAGCATAACCTTGTTCAATTAACTTCTCCCTCTTAATTCTACCCACTTATTCACTTATCTAATTCCTTTCCATCCATTCCCCAACTAATTTAATCTACATAAATAACATAATGATCTGATTTTCCCATCCCCAACCCCCTTGCTGATTTTAACGTATATCACATACTTCAACATTTTATCCACCAGCACAAAATCAATCGTAATTTTTGCTTTATTACCATCTTACCTACCCCAACTTTCGTATACTTATGAATACTCTTACGTTTTGTATATTACTAACACATACCTCTTCCCTCACAGGAAATCAATCACCTTCTTATAACGCTTTCATTCTCATCATCTCCCGCAAACAACAAACAGCCTGTTATATCATCCACTGCAGTGGGTTATCCCCAACCATTTTAAATTAGTGCCACAATCAATCAAAACCCACTCACCCCTCAAAACATTCAGATTATCCCAAATCGCATTCTTCTCAACATCACCTCAGATGGACCATATTTTAAAACCACACATACTTTGAACATCTCAAGTTACAATTCAGTATTAAATTTGGTACTCATAGGCAATCCACCATTGCTCTGTGCCTCAAGTCGCTCATCAGAATCGCAACTCATTTCTCCGCCTCTCATTCCTCTCAACTCCAGCACTTACACACACATTTCACCCCACCACTAATCTTTGGCAGCCTGTACCATCTTTTGTTTTCCAGCAGCAACAGGCAAATCAAGCCAGCAGGCTTTCTGCAAGAAACACCTATCGCTCACCTCCACTCTTTCCTCACGCAATTATTTCTCTAATATTTAGGCACCCAGACGTTTCGTTCAGTTTCGCTGGAAGATACACAGTGGCATCTCGTCGGTCACGACCAGGACCGAAAACTGTGTAGAGTATTCTAGCGTATAAATAGGTGGTAGAGGCATCAGCAGCTCTCAACCACCACTGTCCTGGGCCACCTCCAACGACATGTAGAACAAACGCTGTGGTAGAAGTCTTTCTTCTGAACGAATTATATATGATAAAGTGTTGTCTGTAATAGTAGTAATTGTTTATGATCTGTATGTGTGATACAGAGTCTACTCCAGTGTAGAAAGCAGAGTGTGGATATGATGGATCGAAAGGGCAAGCTTTGGAGTGATGGAGTGTCGCAGGATATACCCTATGCCCTATGCCCTAACCCTATACTTTAAATGCCCAATGGAATTAATCTTTGTGCTTCGAGAGCTCTACTTCCCTAAGGCTCTTCCTTTAGTCTTTCTTACAACACGCAGAACATACCCTGTAGGAAATTTTTCTCCCCACATTGACGTCAATATATATATATATATATATATATATATATATATATATATATATATATATATATATATATATATATATAACAACATATATCCTGCCTAACTAACACATATTCAAAAAATTACTAAATATTATTATAGGAATATTGTGTTATTATTATTATTATTATTATTATTATTATTATTATTATTATTATTATTATTGTGTATTATTATTATTATTATTATTATTATTATTATTATTATTATTATTAAAATTTATAATGAAAAAATTTGCTCTTGGAATTAGGTTAATTAAACTTAACTTATATTTTAATTTATTGCAGACACTGTAAAATTCACTTTATATATATCTTGTTATGTCTATATCTCAATATTAAATAAATACTAATTCTAAATGATAATTAAAATTCAGTATCTCATTTTCTCTGCAGCTACTAATAAAAAACTATCTAATTAATAAATACTAAATTTAGAAATACTAATACAATTAAATGTATCTTTGTTTTTCTTTCATACTAGATAAAATTTTATCAAGCCATAAAATCGTGCATTCTTGACCAGTTTACTGACGGTGGAGAGAAAGATGGACAGTAGTTGTCCAAAGATCTGCCAGAAGAATTGTATCAAGGTGGAGAAACTCATACCATGCTTCAGATGATTTAATAGAAATAATCAACTTTAATAAAACGTGGAAAGAATATAAAGAAGGATTTAGATATCAAATTAGTACTGGATTCAGTATATATACGCATATAGCAATAACATAATAACCTTAATAACTAATATATATATGTATATATATATCTTTCTTATATTATATATAACAATAATAATATATCATATATAACACTGCCATATATATATTAATGTTTGCTATGTTGCTTGTAATATGTTTATGTATATGTTTACATATACGTTTGTAATAATAATAATAGCCAATAATATATGTATATAACAATAATAATAATAATAATAATAATAATATGTATAATAATATATATATATATATAATAATAATATATAATAATTTATATATATATGTATAATAATATATATATATATAATAATAATAATAATATATGTATATGTAATATAATATATCATAAATAATATATATATATATATATATATATATATAAATGTATATATATGTATAACCTTAATATATATATAATATATATAATAATAATATAACCTTAATATAATATATATATATATATATATATATAACTGCTATAATATATATATATATATATATATATATATATATCAATATATTCTTATTATCAATATTCAATCTTTTACAATATCCTCTCAGAAACTATATTGGGATTTCTTACGCATCCATTTCATCTTAGAATGCACTGGTTTTGCCAACTCATTATTACAATGAAACAAGGAAGTCGTCCTGTCAGCTAAATTTCACACACTAATATGTAATAATAATCTTAATCACGCATAAAAAAGCGTTTGAAATTTAAGGTAGGTGCAGTTTTACGTAAGCAAATTTCGTGTGAACTTTAATCAATTTTTTTTTTTTTTGGGTAGGTAATGAAGTTCTTCATAGTTTGATAAGGAAGGACCATGGGAGCTTCTGTTGTAATTGAAGGTGGGATGGATCACAAGGGAAAGCCCTGTGGAGATCCTTTGGGTAAAGGTTGATTAACCTTTTAAATAGACTTGAAAAATCAATTTATTATTATTTTTATGTGTATGTATTATTACTATTTATTTTATTATTCATTATTGTGTTGTTGATTACAGAAACATTACATTGATCATTATTGTTGTTAATTATTAATTGTTACATTGACCAGTATATATATATGTATATATATATATATATATATATATATATATATCTTATATATATAATATAATATATGTATATGTATATATTAATACATATATATATATATGCAACATATATATATATATATATAATTATCAGCAACAGACTCCAGTGCCGTTTACTAACTCCAGACTCTCTCTCTCTCTCTCTCTCTCTCTCTTATACTCTTTCTCTCTCTCTCTATATATGTATTATATATAATATATGTATAATACATATACATATATGTATATATCTTATAACTTATCATCAATATATCGATATGTATATGTAATATTAATATGTATGTATATATAAGTATATGTAATATGTATACAGTATATATATATGAAGGATACTTAAGTTCTTGCTGATTTTTTGTGTTCTTTTTAATATAAATATATTATATTTGTAACTATTATTGTTTTTCACTCCGCCAACAGGGCTTTTATAAATGACTGAAGAATGGCATTATATGCTCCATACATGACTAATTATCGAAGAAGAAAATAATGGTACTATCTTAACTTTATGAGTTTATGGAAATCGATACATTGTATCTACATATTAAGAAACTCACGATGGCCGACGGAAGCCTGGGTGTAGGGTCATTTCTCTGATATATATATATATATAACTTAATATGTATATATATATAACTATACATATATACATATTTGAAATACATATATATATATATATATATATATATATATATATATATATATATATATATACCTTTTACACCTATATATATAATAGAGATATATATATATATGTATGTAATAACTTAAATATAACATATAATAATAATAATATTAATAATAACATATATTAACATAATAATATAATATCATAATATATATATATATATATGTATATGTATAATAATATGCATAACTATGTAATATAAACGCGCATATATATGTAGGCAGTATAATGTATAACCAACTAACAGCAACAACGCTTGTATGCAATATAACCAACCAATAATATATGTAGCCAATATACATATGGCAATATTAACAATAATAATAATATGCACATTTAATAATATGTATAATAATAATAATAATATATAATAATAATATGTAATAATATATATAATAATAATATATATATATAATATATATATATATATATATATATATATATATATACTTTGCTATATATATATAAAAAGTCAGCTGAATAGGAGAATGTTGATACCTTACGAACAAAACGAACTGAATTCAACCTAAAAAAATGTCTGATTCTTTTATTCTATATTTATGAATAGATATCATGTCTCATTTCATAAACCTTATAATATAGCGCATATATATATAACCTTATATATATATATATATAACCCTTAAATACACTATAATATAATATATATATATATATATATATATATATGCTATATATATATACATAATATAATATCAGTATATAATATAATAATATGTATATATGTATATATTTGCTATAATATATATAATATATATATATATATATATAATAACTTAATATATATATATATATATATATATATATGTATATGCTCTTCTTTTAATAATAATAATATATGTATATATATATATATATGCGAAACTTTATATATAATAATATACATTAATTTGAATCTGTAACTTTTGTATAACAACTTAATAACAATAATAATAATAATATCATATACGTATATAGTATATATATATCGCCTTTCTGCGTATATATATATTTACGCAAAGATTTAATGTGTAAAATTTGTGTTTGGATGAAGAGGGTGAATATATAACATCAGAACTGATATGTAATATTTAAATTATAATAGTATTTGAGTCACAAAGTTTTGTTTAATATTGCAGGCATGATATTTAATAGATGGGTCAATAGTTTAGTATTTACAAACATTAATATCAGAGTTCTGTAATCTTATGAATTAGGTAAGCAGATAAAACAGATGGGATATAAATCAATATTTAATGTTTTTTAGAATTTCAGAATAATATTCTTAATTTGTAATAAACAATTTCATTATTTGGTGAATATATTCATGTTTGTATCAAATGTATATATGTATATATAATAATATATAATAATATCTTATTATATATATATGTATAATATATATATATATATATATATATATATAATAATATATATATATATATATATGATGATTAATAATATATATATATATATAGTATATATATAAATATATAATAATATGTATAATATTATAATAACATATATATATATAATATAATAATAATATATAATGTAATATACTATAATAATAATATATATATATATATAATATATAATATATAGTGTATGTAGTAATAATAATAATATAATGTAATAATAAAATTTTAATATGTATGTATTTGAATATTTTTGTAAACAAAAATGCTATCGTAATAATAATAATAATACTCAATATATATATAATAATAATATTAATAATAATAATAATAATAATAATAATAATAATAATAATAACTAACACAATAATTATGTATAATATGTATAATATGTATAATAATAAAAAGAAATAATATATATAACATATATATAATAATAATATATTAATATATATATATGTAATAATGTAATAATATAGCATAATAACTAATATAACAACAATATATCATAATAATAATAATATAATAAGGATCCAATAAAGTTTCAGTATAGTTTTAAAATTTCTTATAAATATTAATAATATCCTATATATTAAATATTGAAACTAAATTCTACAAATTTTTAATCAGAATATCAGTTCTATATAAATTTTTAAGAATTAATATATAGTACAAATATTAATTTTAAGAAATTTGAATATTTATTAAGTACTAAATACTAAGATATATATAAGTTCTAAATATTATTTTTTAAATGCTTAATATTAATCTATCTGTAGTAGTAATATAGATTTTAACCAATAATTCAGTACTAAATACTAAATTTAAATAACTAAATATTTGCTAAACATATTTAATATTATTGATAAACTATTATTAAAATAAATTTTAAATACTAAATACTGAATACTGAAATGTAAATGGTAAATATCAAATCTAAATACTAAATAATAATTATTAAGTAGCAAAATACTTAAATTATAAAATATACAAGTCACAATAATAAGTAATAATTATTAAAATTACTTCAGCAAATACAAGTATTAATATTTAATACTAATTCTACATACTTAATAATAATAAATACTAATAAATATTAATATAAACTTTTAATGACAATTAAGTGACAAGGCTAATAGGGGTTTTCGAACTGGTAATTAAAATAGAAATAAAAATAAAAAAGATTAAAAAATAAAGTTTTTAAATGCTGAATTCAAAAATATGTGAATTCTTAAAGGTATCAATTCTAAATACTAATATTGATCCAGCAAACCAATTTGTCTGATCCAGAATATGCGAATGTGATTAAAGGGAAAAGGCTGGCGTCGATTTGTCCTTCTTAGTAATATTGGCAAACGTTTTGGCAGGAAACCAGGTCAATTTGAGAGCTGTGTCTGGAATATTTAAAAATATATTAAATTCTTATTAGTTATTTTGTTAAATCGGTTTTAAAATATATACTTCTATATATATATACTTAATTATATATAAAGATGAAGGTCTATAGGACTTATATATATATATATATATATATATATTTATATATATATATATATATATACGCATATATATATATATAACATATATACATATATATACTATATATATATATATATTAGTTTAACAGATCATTTTGTATATGGGTAGAATACATGAGTAGAGATAGTACAATAGCAAACAGTGCTTTAGGTTGCATACTTAATTACGGCTGTGGTTAGGGTGGATTGATTAAGTTCAATGGGTATTGCTAGATTGGCAATATGATGATAGGTTTATAAACAAATTGATTATATATATATTTATTTTTAGAATATATATATATATATATATATATATATATATATATATATATATATATATATATATATATATATATATATATACATGTATATATACATATATATATACATATATATATAACTATACTCACTATATACTATCGAAAACTGGCATTTGCGCTTTACCGAGTTATACTATGCGCCTATGCGCCTATGGCACTATCAATTCGTAGGTGCAAAGGCGCATAGGCGCAACAATTTTAAAAAAAGGCGGACTAAGCAAAGGGCGCACAGCCATTCTTTGCGCCATAGCCACGCCTATGAACAGAGACAAAGCGGAAACGCAGCAAAGTTGGGAACTTAGGAAGCGGCAGGCTTGTGGTTTAGAGACCGGTGTAAAAACGCGCGTATATAACAGCGCGCATAGCCATATGCATAACCAATACTTTCATATATATGCAACCTTATATGTATATGTATATCGTATATGCTGCTGTCTTAACATAACGCCGCGCCCGCGCGCCAACCAGCGTAGCGCGCCGCGCGCCCTTGCCATATAACCCATACTGCAAATGGTTATGGGATAACGGCGTCGCCTGCCAATTTCTCGATCTGGGTTTTGGGTTATCGTAATGAAACTTTGTATATATTCTATTGGTATGTTAAACTGATTACCGGTGAGTTTTTCAAGTTGCTAGGTTGATTCTAGGGGTATCTCCCCCCGAGAGAAGGGTGAAATAAGCGGGTTATGCCGTTTTTGCGGCTTCCAATTCCGAGCGAAGATTCTAACGACCAGCGTTGTTATGTGTGATTATTATTGTGTGTGTGTATTATTATTATTATTATTATTATTGTGTGTGTGTGTGTTGTTTTCATTTTATGTTTATTTCTTTATTTTTATTATTGCGCAGTTTTAGCATTGTACCTTCTCTAATTTGTGTACTGCATAACCTACCTGGCCTGGAACCCCGATATAATATATATATATATATATATATACATATATAATATATATATATATATATATATATATATATAACATATATATATATATGATTATGTCGTGTTCTTATATATAATAATAATATATATATATATATATGTAGCAATATAACTTACTATATATATATAACCAATAACATATATATATATATATATATATATATATATATATATATATATATATATATATATATATATTCTTATTTTCTTTTATATATAAGTAGTTCAGTAGTTCTTAACTACAAATAAATTGTCAAATATGGCTCTGAAAATTTTCAACTTCTTCAGCGCTCGTGCTGAACCTCCTGGGGAAAAACATGGACCACAAAGACATGGAGGTGGAAGAGGACGTGTGTAGATATTAATTTACGGTGTTTTAATTACAAGTATTAATAAATGTGGTTTTTCTTCCTTATAAAGCATGCTTTTATTATCGCACTAAAGTTTGCTTTGCAAATAAATTTCGAACATCCACCAGCTGGCGAAAAGTCGTAGGCGCAAAGGCGCATGTGCATAGGCGCTAGGCGCATTGATGTGACCAAAAATATGGGCGCCATAGGCGCAAAGCGCACTAGGTCCGGCGGCATGGCGCACTCAAAAAAATTATGGGCGCGCCCAGCTCTGGGTATATATATATATGTAATAACTAATAATAACAATAATATATGTATAATAGCATATAATATATATATGCCCGCATAACACTTACCATTACTAACATCCGGTCCATCATAATACTTGTCATTCCTAGCATCCAGATCATCATAACTATATATATTCTCTTAATACTACTTTTACAGTATATGTAATATATATATGCATATGTATATGTATAATATATATATTCTTTTAATATATTATATATATATATATATGTATATATGTATATATCGCTCTTTATATATATAATAACATAATATATATATATATAATATATATGTATATATATATATTTATAAATATATATATATATATACATATATAATATATATATAGCCAGCAATAACATAAATATATACATATATATAACTATATATATATATATAATATATAAATATATATATATATATACTGCATATATGGCCAGCGTCTGGATTAGCCGTCGTATGTATCTTAAAAACTATTAATGCTGCGGTTGGAGAAAACCAGGTGTAGCTGATTAATATTGGAAATGGAAGAGAAAAAGAAAAAAAAAATCTTCGTACATAACTTTATTAGCATAAAAGATCAAAGTCATCCATCACGCAATTCTCAGTCAATTTCACATAAAAAATGTAAAAAAAATTAAAAAAAAAAAAATTATTGTTGTATTTATAACTAATGCAATATGATTAGAGAGCCTATTTGGAGACCTTTTATTGGTTTCTCGTTAAAATAAATAGACTTTCTATTAAATTTACTGCTTTATACAGCACTAAGGGCTCGAGACCGACCCAGAGGAACATAGGGGGACGTTTTCCATACCTGGGGAAGGGCGGAGGAACCCCGCGACACCCAAATACCAAGAGCAGGGTTCCGGAGACCCTCGGAGGGGGATAATCCTACCCGTAGTTCCCCGGAAGGCAGAGAGAGACCCCGACTTCTACCATCGGTGCGGTATACCCTGCTAGGGTATTCTTTAGTAAAAAAAAAAAAGCAAAATTTAATAGAAAGTCGTTAACACAACAGTATTAATAAAGATCTAAATGTTCCCAATCGCTGCCATAATTGTAACAATATTTTTTTATTTTTGTTGCTTATGTGAAATTTACCAATGCTTATTCACTAAACTCAACTAATAATATTATTGCAGTTTCTTATTTTTTATTTGTTTATTGCAAGCTTTGGACCAGCATTCCAGCAATGTATTCGTTTTACTGTAGCATTAATAGTTTTTAAGATGCATATGACGGCTAATCCAGCAATTGTTTCAATTTCCTAATAATACATAATACATATATTATAATGTAATAATATATTAATAATAATAACCTTAATATATATATATATATATATATATATATATATATATAATAATATATATATGTATAATAACATATATATAATATATATATCTTTCTTCTTCTTTCTCAACTATAATAACATATTATATATATATATATATATATATGATCCGGCGTTGGTATATCCGTGTATCTCGAAGGCCAGTGTACAGTGGAAGCGGAATATTGATTGGAATGCTGATTCAGTGCAGGTACGGAAAATGTAAAAAAAAAAAAAAAAAAAATATATATATATATATATATATCTCAAAAACTACAATAACTACAACGAAATGGAATACATTTTGGAATCCTGGTAAAATTTCACATAAGGAAATGTAAAAATAATAATAAAAAAATTATTGTTAATAATTATAGTAATATGATTAGGAGCCTATTTAGAGACCTTTTATTGGTTTCTCGTTAAAATAAATAGACTTTTTCTATTAAAATAAACTTTCTATCAAATTTTGCTTTTTTTAACTAAAGGGCTGCTACAATAATAACGCACCGATATGGCAGGAGTCGGGTCTCTCGGCCTTCCGGGGAACTACAGGGTAGGACTAATTCCCCCTCCGGGGAGGGTCGCCAGAACCCGCTCTTTTTGGTATTTGGGTGTCGCCCGGGGGGTTCCTCCGCTCCCTGGGTATGGAAAGCATTTCCCTATGTTCCCCGTCGAGGCAAGCTAGTGTGCCGTATCGTGTTTTCTGCTAATTTTCTAGGATTCAAATGTATTCCATTTCGCTGTAGCCTATTGTAGTTTTGAGATATATACCCTTATATTTTTGTGCTGTACCCAAAGTGGACAAAGCATTCCACCAATGTGTTCAATTTTAAGCAAATTAATAGTTTTAGGCACATATGACGGATATACCAACCTTGGCCTATATAATAATAATAATAATATACATATATGTATAATATATATATATATATAATAACAATAATATATATATATATATATATATAACATATATCTTTGCTGCTCTCACCACTATATAATACGAGTGGCGGCTCGTGTAAACTTGGCGTGGAGGGCGCAGATTTAATATATATATATATATATATATATATATATATATATAATAATAATATATATATATATATATATATATGTATATATATATATATATATATATATATATGTATATATATATATATATATATATAT
>JABUQX010008736.1:15000-22500 GCA_015478945.1 Trachelipus rathkii
TAGGAATCAATTGCCAATAAATAATGGCGCCTTTGTCTGCTTCTCATTATTTACTCTACTTGCGACCTACTTGCCTACTTGCCTACTTGTCTACTTTTCTTCATATTTTTCTTCAATTTGCAATCTTGTTTGCCTACTTTATTTAGACTCCCATTACCTTCTGCTTGACTGAATGTTCCTCTTATGTTTTTTTTACTAATATTGAATACCTGTAGTAATTACATACCATAGCTCAACGAAAAGGTATAGGGAAAGCCAGCTCAAACTAATACATGGATTCTAGTAGCAATACCTAGACAAGTCCCGTCCTTGATAGTCACCCCTTGAGGTATGAACTCCAATCTTTCCTTTGCTACCATTTTTCTATACCTTTTGCTACTGATTTAACTGCTTATCATATTTATCTGCTGGCTGTTCTTGGAGGGCAGTCCTAGGAACTGCTAGGCCTAGATCCGTATATAAGAATCGAACCCAGAACCTTGAATACAACTCTGGTTTCACTACATGTGCATATATTATGTTCTTAATTCACTTATTCTTGTTGCAAAACCATAATTGTATTCAGCATTAGTTTCTTTTTCTGTCTTCTGTTCTTTTCTGTGTCTTCTGTCTTTCTTCCTTTCCTTAATTTCTTTCTTTTCTTCTTTCTTTCGTTTCTTTCGTTTTCTTTTCTCCTTCTATCTACTCTTTATCTTCTTTCTCCATTCTTTTCTTTCTTTGTGTTCTTCTTTTTTCTTTCTTCTGATTTCTTACATGAAATCTCTGTTCCTTTTTTTCTATTATTTTTTTCTGCTTCATCATATATTTTTATTAGCGTTGCCCCTCATGGCAGAGCCCTATCTATGAGGGAACTATTCTGAAAATCTTACCTAGAATCGACAAGAAGTAGAACCTGGTCCGGATGCTTGCAAATATGTCGCTATATCTTTTGTGCCACGGTACCTGCTTTATGAATTAATAATCGAACATCCACTTGTCTGCTTTATCTAATTCTAAATACTTTATTTATCTTTAATCTAAGTCTTTCTTTATCTAATTCTATCTCATCTCATTCCTATTATAATTTCTTACTCTATATTTCATTCTATTTCTATATCTATATCAATATCTCTGCTGATTATCAGCTATCTTTTATCCTACTGAATCAATTTTCTGGTTCCATATATCTAAATTATATTTATCTAATTATTTTCCTGCTGATACACAAATTAAAATATCAGAAGAAAGTTTTTTGTTTAATTTCACTTATCAAAATTTACTTGTTGTAAATAAATTATTATATATTATATATATATATATATTATATATAACTTCATATGATAATATATATACCGATCATATATATATATATATATTATATATATATATATATAGATATATTATATATATCGATGATGACCGTTCTATTAATATATATATCATATATATATATCTATATATAAATATATATATAATATATAGTATCTTATATATATATACTATATAATATAATATAATATAATATAATATAATCATATATATATATAGTATTATAATCATATATATATATAATATAAATATAATATATATATATTTATATATATATAAATATATAATATAGTATATAAATATAATATAATATAATATAGTATATTATATATATAATGTATTATAATATAATATAAATATACTATACATATATTTTATATATATATATATATATATAATATTAATATATATATATAATACTATATATTTATATATATAGTATATATATAATATATATAATAAATAATAAAATATATATACTTCATATGGTTAAATTTTTACTTACAGAGAATAGTTTCCTTTCTGCAAATTTTACTCTAAGTTAGCTTTAGAATAATTTAACCTCTTGCCAATGATTTACTCTCCAACGAATATAATTTCTATCAGTTACTTACCTGCAAATATATATATATATATTATATATATAATATAATAAATATAAATATTATATATAATATATAATATAGCTATACTATATATATATATAATATATATAACATTATATATATATATATCTATTATATATAATATATATATAGATATATATATATAATATTATATATATAATCTATATAGTTATATATATATAATATAAATATATATAATATAATATATATATAAACGTAATATATTTAAATTATAATATATATAATATAGTTATATATATATATATTTATTATAATATATATAATATATATATAATTATATATATATATATATAATATAATAATATATATATATAAATATATGAATATATCATAATAATCTATATATTAATAAATTAGTATAATTATATAATATAATATATATATATAATATATATATAATAATATATATAATATAGATATATATATATATATATATATATATTATAATAATATGATTTAATACAAAACGAAAAAATTAAGAATAATAGCGAAAAAATCAACCAAGATCTTTTCAAGCTACAAAATACTTAATAATACTACAACTGAAGGTCAAGGAAAAATTTGATAGTAATTAAACAATATATATTATAATAAATAATATATAATATATATAATATATATATATATATAGTATATATAATATATATAAAATTATATATATTAAATAAGATAATAATATAATCATATATAATAATACTAATATATATAATATATACAATATATTTTATTAATATATATTATAATATATATATAAATAGATAATATATATATAATATAATATTATATATATATATATATATATGAATATTAGGGGCAGAAAGATGAAAAGATATTAATAAAATGAGGAATGAACGATTAGAGTAGGGAGTTTGTGGTGTGAAGAAAGGGGTAATGAGAGAATAAATGAAAGGTTGTTGAGATGGTTTTAGTCATGTGGAAAGGATGAATGAAAGCCGGTTGGTTAAGCGGATATAAGTGGAGAGTGTGTGGTAACGACCGGCTGGGAGACCGAAGAGACAGTGGATTGAGTCGGGAACGAATGTCTGAAGGAAGAGAAATGTGAAGTTTGGCAGAGGCGAGAGATAAATGTGCATGATAGGAGAGAAATGGCGGGTTGAGTGGGGGTAATGTTGTGGCCCACCTGGCCCAAGGAATGAACCCTACATTGACGATTACCAATAGTGAGGGTCCGTCGCGGTCCTGAAGCCTAGGGTGGATTTTCCTGACTTGACGAGTTCTCACTAATTAATGTACAGGGGTCGGAAGGCTGGGCCTTCCTTTCGACTTTTGTCATATGCTTCTACTGCTTTTCTTTCCGATGCATGACACGCACCTACCCAGTCTTGGGGCAAAGAGGAGGATAAAGAAAGAAAGAAAGATATATAGTACTATATAATAATAATATATATATATATATATATATATAATATATAAATATATATAATATAATAATTATATATATATATATATATAATATATATAATATATATATATATATAAAATATATATAATTTATATATATAATAATATTACTATAGTATATATATAATATAATATGATATATATATATATAATATATATATATATAGGTATAATATATATATAATATGTTATATTATATATAATTATATATAATATAATAAAAAAATATAATATAAATAATAAATATAATATATATTATATATATATATATTTAATATATAGTATATAATATATAATATATATTATATATATATATTATAATATAAAAATATATATATATAATTATATATATATAGATATATTATTGCCGGCCGTCTGTTGTATGATCTTTTTTCTTCATTGTTTTCTGCAACCTTCTCGTCATTTTCTCTAATTTCCCCTCGAGCACCACTTCATATGTTCAAATGTTCAGCGACAGATAATGTTGCACTTATGCATGGTGATGTAATCTGTTTCCGAGTTTCGAAAATTTCCAGCTTCAAATTTCTATCTATAGGTTAAAGCTGTCATGTTATCTACAACTAAATTCCATCTATGTTCAATCTCTATTCTCAATCTCTATTCCAATCTCTACTAACTATCCTAAATTCTTTGATTATCAAAACTCATATATAGAGAACGTTCCCTCATCTTTTCCTTTCTCAGGAATCATTATTTTGGGTAATTTTAGTGTTTACTAACGTCAGTAGCTTTTCTCTGGTTCTCATTGTACAGCTGGCAAATTTGTCTACCATTTCTGTATCCAGAATAAAATTGAGCTGTTGTTGTACCTTCCTACTCGAATCCGTGACGTTCTTAACTTCAACCCTTCTATTATGCAAACCCTTCTCCTACTCTGGGAATCCTTCAATCACCTTTATAACCCTTTTTTTCTTTAACTTTTCAAATCTTCGTCATCTGTTAAGTTTCTGCCTACTACGAGTTACAAACTGGCGTTCAAACGTTGCAACGGTTGAAAACGGGTTGCAACTGGTTGGACTGCGGTCGTACTCTTTCATTCCCCATGAATTACACTGGTTCGGGAAAGGTTCCTGGGAAATGTGAAGAACGTATAACCGTAGGTGATTCTCTCTGGCATGGAGGCCGTACATTCTACAGGAATTAAGTCGTCTTCAAACTTAAAAACTCACGCAAGTTAATATTTCATGCAGCGAATCATGCAAGAATTAATCTTCGTGATACAAGAATGGCAACATGTTTCGGAAGCAAATTCAATAATCTCGTGGCATTTGCAATAAACAACAACTCTGCTTCTTCCTCATTGCTTCTTTCGTTCATCTTACTGACACTGCTAAAACTGATTTTCTTCGCTCATTTCCGGAGCGTTCCATATTCCCATCTCTCCCACCTTCCAAATCTATCGAATAAGAGTCTTAATCTGCTTCCTTGAACTTAACGCCTAAGAAAGTGTTATGCTCCTGACGGATTCACCTGTGGTTTTAAAAACTGTGCTTCAGAGATTGTCTGCCTTGGCAACTTTTTGGTCATTCTTTCCATTTCAACTCCACTCTTCTAAGAAACGTGAGCTCACATAACCGTGCGGAAAATGAGGACCCCCCATTCCTAACTACGTCCATAATCAACTCCTTTTATTTCTAAAAGTTGTAGACATCTATATCAACAGAAAGATTGGAAACAGAAACACTTCATGTCTTATGACCTATCTTTGATACTAGTATCACTCCGCACAGAACGCTCAAAAACGCTCTACTAGTTTCCCGTTCTGTTCTTTCTTATTTCTTATGACCTATCTTGATCATAGTATGACTCCCCACAAGAAACGCCAGAAACGCACTACTAGTTTTCTCCTTCTGTTCTTTCGATTCTGGTCACCCTTAGGACGTTACTTGCAAGCCATTTTCATACTCAATGTAATCGATTAGATCACCGCTAGAACAGTATGTTCTATGCGGTGAACATCAAAGCCATTTATTACAAAAAAAAAAAAAAAAAAAAAAAAAAAAAAAAAACTTTTTTTTTTAGAACGATCCAACAAAACTTAACTTAACCTAACTTAACCTAACTTAACCTGACCTAACCTAACCTAACCTATCATAATGCCCGCGGCGGCTGTACCAGGAAAGTGCTTTGTCTTGTGTCCGACCCTTTTCCTGCAACACCATTTGGTCAAGTCTCCCGTAAAACTTTGATTGTAAGTCTTCAACTTCACGGTTTCTATCCTTCTCTCTTTGGTATTATCTCTGATTTTCTGTCCGGTCGATCAATAGCAGCTGTCATAGACGGCCACCCTTCATAAATTAAATCTATTAATAGTGATGTTTTTAATGGTTCTGAATTATTCTCAAAGCTTTTTCTCCTACTCTTCATTAATAATCTCTTTCTTATCCACTCCTACCCTGTGCGTCTAAGAGTCTCTCTCTCTCTCTCTCTCTCTCTCTCTCTCTCTCTCTCTCTCTCTCTCTCTCTCTTCTCTCTCTCTCTCTCTCTCTCTCTCTCTCTCTAGTTTTCAATACCTCAAAAACACAATTTCCACACAACTATATCTTCTTCGAAAACACACAATTTAAACCTACCTTTGTTGATAATATTCTTTGGCGTTTCCTTATGTGACTTTAAAATCCCATAATAATTTTTAATAATATATATATATATTTAATAGTATATATAATATAATATATATATTATATATATATATATATATATATATATATATATCTATATATAAAAATATATAATAATAATAAAATATATCTATACATATATATAACTATATATATAATATATATAAATAATTATATATATATAAATATATATAATATAAATATAATATATATATATATAATATATATATATAATATATATATATTATATATAATATATAATATAATTATAATATAGATAGTATATTATATAATATATAATATTATATATATAGTATATATATATATTATATAATATAATATATATAATATATAATAAATTATAGATATATCATAATAATATAACTAATATAATATATATAATATATATATAAATATATATATAATATAAATATATATAATATATAATAATATATATATATATATATAATATAATGATAATATAATGATAAAATATAGTATATATATATATCATATTAATATATATAATATATATATATAAATAATATATATATAGTATAGATATAAATATAATATATAAATATATAATATATATATATAGATATATAATATATATATATATATATATAAGTATATATATAGTTATTACGCACTACATTATATGGGTGTTCCAGCACACACACATTGTTTCCTGAATAGGTGCCTAAAACTATTTCGACCTAGTAGCGCTCCCCTACTCTCACTAACACTGCCCTACTCTCGACTACTTCTTTCTTGACTCTCACTAACGCCCCTTTAATCCTCGGTACTCTTCCCTTACTCTCACTAACTCGCCCTTTCTCTCACAACTACTCCTTACTCCACAAACTCTTCTTTCTCTCACTAACCTCCTTACTCTCACTAACTCCTCCTCTTCACTAACTCTCCTTACTCTCACTACCCCCTTTCTCTCACTAACCACCCTTACTCTCACAACGCTATCTTTCTTCACTAACTCCTCTCTCACTATACTCTCCATTTCTCTCACTAACTCTCCTTACTCACGCTAAACCTCCTTTCCTCACTAACTTTGTCTCTTACTCCTCACTAACTCTCCTTACGCTCACTAAACTCTCCGTTCTCCTCACTACTGCTTCTGTCTCTCACTAACTCTCCTCCATACTTCACTAACCTCTTACTGCTCACAACTCTCCCTTTCTATCACTTACACTCTGCTCTACTCTCACTGACTCTCCTCTTACCTCATAACTCCCCTTCTCCACTAACTGCTCCTTTCTCACACTACTCTCCTTACGCTCACTAAAACCTCCTACTGCACTAACCTCTCCCCTTTCTCTCGACAACTCTCCTTGAGTCTCACTAACTCTCCAAATTTCTATCATAAACCTCCCTTTCTCTCACTAACCTCCCTTAATCTCACTAACTCTCCCTTACTCTCACTAACTCTCCCTTTCTCTCACTAACTCTCCCTTACTCTCACT
>JABUQX010008736.1:27500-30221 GCA_015478945.1 Trachelipus rathkii
AATATAGATATAAATATATTACTATTATCTTATAAGAAGCGGATAAAACCTGACTTGCATTATAAGATTTATTGAAAGTAGAAAATACTGATTCGCCTACCACCCTTAATAAAATTAAGAACCCTTATAAATATATTATTATATTATATAGCTATTATTATATTTTCATGTTAATTATTATTATTATTACTATATTATGATTAGATATTAGTAATATTATTATTAGCTATTATTTCAATCTCCGATCATAACATAGATTTTATATACTAATCAACATCATCATCTATTCAATCTCCATTACTTTCACACATATTTTATCTATTATTATTATGATTATATATTATTATATTAATTATTATTATATTATTAGATTATATTATTATTCTTATTATTATTATTATGAATTATTATATATTCATTTTATTAATCATATTATTTTATTTATGAATATTATATTATATTAATATATTATTATTATTATATTATTAATAATTAAGTAAAATTATTATATAATTAATTATGATAATTATTATATAATTTTGGTAATTTGTGTGAGTAATATTATATATTCAACCTCATTATTATTATTATTTATATATATTATTATTATTATTATTATTATTTTATTATTATTATTATTATTATTATTATTATTATTATTATCAGTTATTATGATTATTACCAGTAATAATAATATTATTATTATTATTATTATTATGTTATTATTATTATTATTATTATATACTTATATATTATATTAATATATCAGTATATATTACTAAAACAACAACAAATAAATAAATATTATTAAATAAAACAAATAATATCAAGAAAAAAATGTAAAATTTTTGAGTACAAGAAATTTGGTTCAATTCTTGAAACCTTTGTGATTTGTTCGTGTACAATTAAAGACAGACACATATATCCAAAATCTAAACAAATAAAAACAGCAAATGAATACGCTTCGTGTTAAAAATTGAATACGCTTCGTAATTATTAAAATTCTAATATCGGGCTCATTCTCTTCTTCCTTTTCCTCTATACTCTCCAATTCTTGCTCTTCTTCTTCTCCTACGTCTTCTCCTTCTTCCTTCTCTTCTCTTCTTTATTCCGTTCTTCTATCTCTTCTTCGTCCACATCTTTATCCTTAATCTTGATCTTATCTTACTCTTCATCTTATCTTAGCTTTCTCTGATCCTTTATCTTATCTTTATTTATCTTTAGTTCTGTATCTCTGTCTATCTTTATTCTCTATCTTGTAATCTTTATCTTATCTTTACTTAATCTTGATCGTGTCTTATCTTATCCTTTAGTCTTTATCTTAATCTTATTACTTTTACTCTTATCTTTACTTAGATCTAAATCTTCATCTTATCTTTATCTTTATCGTTATCTTTATCTTTATCTTTATCTTAATCCTTTATCTTTATCTTTATCTTCTGCGGTATAACAATTAATAGCAGAGAAGTTAATCGCAAACGAAGTTATTTCTTGTACAAATGTGGCAAGGTGTTGTCTTAAAATCTCATAGGCGTTGTGGGAACTATTTTGCTCGTCCGAAATGAGAAGCTAATCTCTATAATTAGCATTGAATGAGAATTTATAGCGAGCTTTAGAAGACCCAGAATCAACCAAAATACGAAGATTCCAGGAACGAGCTTTTAAATCCCATGAAGATTGTTTGGTGAAAGGAAAATTACGCCATTCGAGAATCTGGTCTTAACATAATAACTATCCCCGTCGAAATGATTTTACCATTAGGCTATTTCTTTCAATAGAAATGTATTTTATGCTCCTTTACGGAAAGAAATTGACACTTCCAACACTGTACTGAATATAACAGATTTACTATCTTTTTGAATAGTTCACACCCACAGCAATATATATATATATATATATAATATATATATAATAAATATATAATACTATATTATCTAAATATTATAATATTCATAATATATATACTATATAATATATATATTATATATACATACAAATAAATTATATAGATATAATTTAGTATATTAATATGTGGAGTTAGGATGAGGTATTTGAGGTGTTATGGGATTCGTCGCAGTGTTAGTTATTTGTTAGGTGGCTTTAGTTTTAGGGGATTATTTGATGGTAGTAGTGTAGGGGTATGGGGTTTATGTAGTATGTGATAGTGTTGTGTATTGTGAGGGTTATGTATGTATGAGGTGGGTGGTATTGGAGTGGTAGTTGATTTGGTGTTAGGGGTTGGTTGGTGAGTAGGTCATTTAGTGTTTTGATGTTGGGGAGTAGATGGGAGGGTTGTGGTTAGGTACTTTGTGCGTAGGTTATGTGGTAGTGAGTTGTTGTAGGATTTTGCGTGATATTATGAGTGTGATGTGGTAGTATTCGATGGTGGGTATTTAGGTGACCTGTATTGTAGTATGGGGGTTTGGGTTTTGAGACGGGTGAGTTTTGGGTGTTGTTATATGGGAGTATTACTGGAGGTGACCTGCACGTATTGTTTAGAGGAGGGATGTCAGCGCACACACGCCAGTTGTCGTCGGTATTGTTATGGTGAGTGATTGATGTTGTTATGAGGTGGTAGTGTTTGACTGATGGTAGAGATGTATGATCTATATTATTATCATATATTAATATATATATATATATAATTATAATATATATATAACTATATTCATACTAATATATAATATAGTTATATATCTATATATTAAATATATTATTATA
>JABUQX010008737.1:0-2500 GCA_015478945.1 Trachelipus rathkii
GGGAAAGATTTGAGATGATTAATATTAAAAATAAAATATAATAATTAAAAACAAACAAATAATCAAATAGTTATAAGTAAAGATAAATAATAAATTAATATTATATATGAAAATAGTAATGAATAATAGATAGTGAATTTTATATTTAAATATATATAATAATAATAAATAATAATAATAATAATAATAATAATAATATACGTGGGTATACTACGAAATATGTCTAGTTTTAACTTCATTTCACTTTAACCACCGTTTAATAAAAAAAAAAATTATAATAAAATTTATTTTAAATGCTATTATTATTTATATATATATATATTTTTTTTTTATTTTAAAATATTCATTATTTAATTTAAAATAAAGCCAATGAAGTTCTTTTCAAAACTATACTAAACCTACGCACTAACTAGTTCTATATAAAACGTTGGACATATTGAAATATTTCAAGTAGAATTGCGCAAACTATCATACTCATAATGTATCGTTCTTGATCGATCATATTCGGACACTTTTTTAGAGCGCTTAATTTTATAATTATTTAATTATACGTGCATATATAATAATATTTGAATTTATCATATTATTATGTGTGTGTGTGTTATTTTTATATAAAAGAAAATATACTAAACCAATACACCACTTTAAACTATGTTGTATAGTTATGATATATATATAAAACGTGACTAGCGTGATATAATATTTATTCACATCATCATTACTTCTTCAGTTACAAAAATATTTATTGACTAATATTAGTGTGTTGTATAAAGTTGTTCTTATGAGTACAACAATCATACTATGGTTGTAACATTTAATAACAGCTATTAAATGACGGCTTTTTTTATCGATAAAACATATTACCTATCCATATGGTAGTAATGTTATTATAAATATATATTATATAATGACAAATTTATAATTTCTTTAATATTTATAATTACACTAGGTAAAATTCGTTAAAGATTAATATAAAAATAAATTAAATAGTTGCATAGTATAATTACCTCTTATAATGCTGCCTATATGTATAAAGAATAATGGTGTTGCCATAATATTTGAATATATCATCATAATAATCAAAGGCACGAGCCTGCCTCTCTGATAATTAATATTAATAAATTAATGTTAATATAATTATATCTAGTTATTATTAATAATATTGTATTAATTAATAATATATATTAGATTATATCTATATATATATTATATATATAATTAATATATTATAATGATAATATATATTATATATATAAATATATTAATTAATATATATATATAGTATATAATTATATATATAATTTATATTATATTTATTTTAATATAAATATTATAATTATATTATATATATTATAAACCTTTACCTTTTCACCGCTGGCCACCCTGTCTTCAGGGCTGCCACACACTGCCTCAATGTACCAGCCACCTCGGCCGGTCTCCTCCATAGATCTTCCAGGGCTGAGATGTTCCAGATTGCTGTGGGTTTAGAGTTAAAACGACAGGTCAGAAGGAAGTGAGAGACTGTGTCCGGGGCCAGGTTACAATTTGGACAAGTTTTTGAAATGGCTTGGTCCATATTGAATCTGTGTTTGTAGTACTGTAGGTTTGGGTGGTGGCCGCGTCTTAGTTTGGCCAAGGATGATTGCATGGATCTGGAGAGAGAGTTGAATTCAGGGGTTATTTCGGGTGGATGTTCATTTAGTATGTTGTTAGTTGGTCTGCTTCTTTGGTAGTTTTCAGTTAGGAAGGTGTGGATATGTTAGGTGTGTGATGTGTTATTTTGAGGAGTTGGGATATTGTTTAGAATTTGTATATGTTATATGTTGTATGTATATGTTAGTTGGTTTGCTTCTTATGTAGTTTTCAGTTAGGAGGGTGTTAATATGTTTGGTTTGTGATGTGTTATTTTGAGGAGGTGAGATATTGTTTAGAATTTGTTTAGGGAGTAGTGCTGGAAAGGAAGGGGGTTGTTTAAGTCTGTGGTAGATAGGATTAGAGAGTGCTGCATGACATGGGTGTTAGGGTGTTAGTGTTTTGGCAAAGAATTGAGTGCCCATCCTTTCCAAGTGTTTGTTTATAGGTAGGATTTTAGTTTCTTCGTGCAGATGTTGCCTGGGAGTTGTGGAAGTACATCCTGTTATTATTCTGTGCCTTGTTTTGTGTAATTTGTAATTTTTTCTTATTATTTTTGGTTAGGAGCGGGTGCCATGTGGGAGAGGCGTAATTTAGAGTCGGAAGAATAAATCGCTTATAAATTGTGTTGACTATTTGTTTGTTGTTAGAGATTTTAGTATTGGCTATGATTCTTAATATATTTAGTTTTTTGTTTGCTGACGAAGTAATGTATGTGTGTTTTGTGAAGTTTAGATGAGTGTGGAGAGTCATGCCTAAGATTTTGAGAATTTTGCTTACTGGGATTACAATGTTATTTAATTGCATTTTGGGGTGTAAGGTTTCGAGTTGTCTGTCTGTGGTGATTAGAGTGGTTTTTGATTTGTTT
>JABUQX010008737.1:20000-21552 GCA_015478945.1 Trachelipus rathkii
AATAAGAACTTAAAAAGATTTTAATAAATAAAGATGATGTAAAACAGTAAGTCAATAGAACATAACACGGTGCCATAGCTTGGTGTAGAGGGGTGCTGGGGCTGACCTTACTTTTATTGCTTTAAAGTACGTAAAATATATGTTTTTAATAATTATAAAATTTTAGTAAAAGTTATTTTAAAAACTTGATAGTTATAAAATTTATAAACAAAAAGTATTAACAGTTAATAATAATATTCTTTGTTCAAAGATAATGATTGATTTATTATAGAAGTTTTAAGAAACTTTGAAATAATTTTAGTTATATTTGAATGAGTAATATAAATGTACGTGTTTAATTAAAACATAAAATGTTTTAATAAATTATACGTTATATGTGTAAGTAAATCTACGTGTGTAAGTAAATCTGTGTGTGAGTGTAAGTAAATCTGCGTGTGTAAGTAAATCTGTGTGTGAGTGTGTGTGTGTGTGTGCGTGTGTGTGTGTGTATAAGTGTAAATGTAAGTGTTAGGTTAAATGTAAGTGTATAGTGAATGTGTGTATAAGTTGTCATAGTGAATGTGTGTATAGTGTAAGTGTGTGTGTGTTGTGTGCTGTGTGTGTGGTGTAAGTGTCTATGGTAAAATGTAAGTGTCTATGGTAATGTAAGTGCATAGTGATGTTGTTATAAGTGTCATAGCTGAATGTGTGTTACCGTGTCATAGTGAATGTGTGTTCTAAATAATAACAATAAAGCATGAAGTAAATAACACAATAATAATAAAAATAATAAAAAAATAAAAAAAATAATAAAATAAAAAAATAAAAATAATAAAAATAATAATAAAAATAAATAAAATAATAATAAATAAATAAAAGTATTAACAAATAAAAACATCAATGTTCAATAATTATACTGAGTTAAACACACGTAAAAGCAGAAAAGTTAAAAAGTAAGGCAGAAAGTTAAAGCAGTAAGCAGAAGTTAAAGCAGTAAAGCAGAAGTTAAAGCAGTAAAACAGTAAAACAAAGCATACTAATCCCCCTTGGTGTTAGGTCACACCTCTATTGAATTTAACTGATTTACTGCTTTAAGGTATGTAAAATGTTAATTAACATATGAGTTAAGCAGTAAAACATATGAGTTAAGCAGTAAACTGAGTTAAAGCAGTAAAGCAGTAAAAACAAAAGCATACTAAGCCTCCCTTGGTGTTAGCCTCTATTGTTACTGAATTTACTGCTTTAAAGGTATGTAACAGTAAATCATATGAGTTAAAGCAGTAAAAACATATGAGTTAAAGGCCGTAAAACATGAGTTAAAGCAGTAAAACAATCGAGTTAAAGCAGTAAAGCAGTAAAAACAAAGCATACTAATACCCCTTGGTGTTAGGTCACACTTCTATTGCAATTTACTGATTTACTGCTTTAAGGTATGTATGTTAATGTTTTTAATAAAATTTTCGTAACAATTGTAAGTAAATAAAATGATTATATATCAGGCACTCTGGATTTTTTTCTTCTTACATACAATTTTTAACAAATTTATAATTAAAAGTAATTAAGTAATATATTT
>JABUQX010008738.1:0-2500 GCA_015478945.1 Trachelipus rathkii
AAGGAAGAAGAAGTCGCCCCATCAAACAACAGCCGATATTGAACGATTTGAAAGAAAACTAGATTACAAGTAAGCAAAGAGAAGGAGGAAACTCAAAGGAGGGGAGTTTACAGCAGTGACGCGTGCCACACCCGGTCAAATGCTTTGATATGTCAAGTGCCACCGCGCAAGTCTCCCCGTAGTTCCTAAGGGCGGAAACCATAAATCGGTTAAATAGGAAAGTATATCACCAGTAGACCTCGAACGCCGAAAGCCGTACCTGGCGATCGGAAAGAAGAGAATGAGATTCCAGATGGTCTAAGAAGTGAGAGTTAAGAAGGGTTTCAAAGATCTTAGATAGAATACAGGTGAGAGCTATAGGGCGATAGTTAGAAGGATCAGAGCGGCTTCCTTTTTTCGGAATAGGTTGGACATGTGCGTGCTTCCAACACTGAGGGAAAGTGTTAGTATTGAGACATAGAGAATATAGTTGAACGAGGGGCGGGGTCAGGGAAGCACATTCCCTCAAAACTTGGAGAGGAATGCTATCGAAAAACCAACCTTCCTAACGTTCATAGATCTCAGGAGCCCATGCACCCGATCAAATGTAATCACAGGCAAAGACATAGGATACCTGAGAGGAGAAGGTGGAGGAGGAGGAATGCCAGAATCGTCCAGGGTTGAGTTAGAGGAAAATAGGAGGCCGAAGAGATTGGCCTTTTCAGTTGGAGAGTTAGCAACAGAGCCATCAGATCGAAAAAGAGGAGGAAAGGCAGATTTACAGAAGTTGTTAGAGATGTTTTTGGCAAGAGGCCAGAAAGATTTATCAGTAGGAGAACCAAGGAGGTTAGCGCACCTTCGTTTGATGAAAGCCCGCTTTGCTCGTCGAAGAGTATCCCTGCAACGATTTCTAGCAGAATGAAAATTAGCGAGAGTGATAGGAGAACGAGAATTTTTCCACTCTCGATAAGCGCTGTCTCTAGCCTGAATGGCCAGAGAACAGGCACGATCGAACCATGGATTATGAGGAGAGAAAGATTTAGTCGAAGAAGGAATGAACCTGCTCATCCCGTCAACGATTACAGCTCCCACCTTAGGTGGCAGAAGCCGAAGCGTCAGAGTCAAAGCAGTCATTCCAATTATAGTTAGCGTAGAAGTTACGGCGCCCCCCAATCATCCCGATCAAAGTGCCAGAAAACGAGTAGGGCAGATGGAGCTGTTGGAGAGAAGTAATTAAGTTAAGAGATATAAGGTTGTGGTCAGATTTACCAATAGGAGCGAAGGTAGTGTATTTATAGAGAGAAGGACTAGTGGTGAAACATAGGTCAAGTGTGTTCAAGAATTGGTTGGACGATCCGGAATGTGTAGGTTCTTTGATTAGTTGCTCCAGATCGTTGAGAATGCTGAATGATTCGGCCTCCTCCCCACCTAAATCAGTATGAGAGGATCCCAACCATTCAGTGTTGTGTACATTGAAATCCCCTAAATAGAGGACCTCAGTATTTGGATGAGAAGATATAACAGTCTCGTGAGAGGTAGTAAGATATTCAAAAAAAAGGAGTGAAATTTGTTCTGTTAGGAGAACAGTAGCAGAAGCACAAGATTATTGTAGTAGAAGGAAGAAAGATTTTGAGCCACAGAACATCGAAGTTAGGAGATTCGAGATTCACGAGACGTGTTACAGGAGTATTAATGTTTACATAGGCACACACTCCACCCTTCAGACGGAAATTATGAAATGTTATAGTTGGATACATTAAACGAGTTAGAGGATGAATTCTTAGCCATCTGAGTCTCAGACAAGAGCAAAAGGTTAGGAATAGAGTTAGTGAGGTGATATTCCACAGAGGCAAAGTTAGATTTTAAGCCGCGGATGTTGGTAAAGTTAATGTAAAGCCCGCGCCCTCGCAAACCTGCCATCTTTCACACACACACACACACTCGACATACACACACGCGCAAATAAGAACAAACAAGAACAAAAGGAGAAAACGGAATAAAAAAAAAAATTTAACACACACTAAATACTAACTTAAAAAATTTAAAAATTAAATAAACTCATGCTACTGTACAATGAAAAATAAACTTAAACCTATATAACTTTACTAAACTCGGGTAAAATATTAAAATTTGTTAGAACCCAAAACTAAAAAAAAAAAAAAAAAAATAAAAATTTAAAACTAAGACTTATCTTTTAAAACGTCAATCGCAGACCTCGCCGAAACGAATAAATGATGATAATTACTAGATAAAATTTAATAAAGCTTTCAATTAAAACAAAATGATTGATAAAATACACATACACTTTCACTATACACAGCACAACATAATAATAACGATAAATAAAATAAATATAAACATTCGACAAGGAGCACTTTTAAAAACACGTCCACACTTCACAAGATTAAAACACAATATATATATATATATATATATATATATATATATAGATATATAGCATAGGTGAATATATAGCATTAGCATATATATATATATATATATATATATATACATGAATATA
>JABUQX010008738.1:7500-22500 GCA_015478945.1 Trachelipus rathkii
CTCTTGTATAGAGTACTGCTCTCATATCTGGGGGTGCCCTGGTCTCACACGGCTTTTGGATAGGGTCGAGTCAAAGGTCAAGAGGCTTATAAACTGTTCTGTTCTTTCCACTTCACTTGACCCTCTATCTTTGCGACGTGATGTTGGTCCTTTATCTCTTTTCTATAGGTACCGCAGTGGCAGGTGCTCGAGGGAACTTATCACTCGCGTACCACCACCTTAACGACGCCCTCGTAGAACAAGTGGTGCTGTGTCTGCGCATGAATTTTGTGTTGACATAGGTAACTCCAGGCACACCAGGCTAGTTCGATGCGGTGCTTTCTTCTTTCCTGCCACCTCTGTTCTGAGTAATTCTCTTCCATCTTCTGTGTTTCCTGCTGAATTTAATCTCCCTCACTTTAAAGCCTGCGACTGTGCTCATCTGCGTAATTTGCGATAGTTGGTGAGCTTCTGAGATGTGTAACCCCATTGAACAGAGCCTGCCCGTGAGTGGTGGAAAATAACTGTAATATATATATATATATATATATATATATATATATGTTGCAATTTTATATTTATATTATCAAAATTATATATATATTATATATATATATATATATATATATATATATAAATATAAATATATATATATATATATATATATATATATATATATATATATATATATATATATATATATATATATATATATATATATATATATATATATATATATATATATATATATATATATATATATATATATATATATATATATATATATATATATATATATATAGTTCTTTTTCACACAACATCAACACAATTGAAAAACGTTTCTATTCACATAGACTGATCGCACTGAGATTCGAACATATGCCACCGACGAGAGAAGTAAGGGGCCAAATGCGAGTGCAGCCAATCAGCGATCAGTATTCGTTTATTACGTCACTAATGTCCAGTGAAAGACCTTGAGTGACGTCTTTAATTTGAAGACGTGATATTTTAGATATTTTTGTTAAGATAATATAGCGTTTCTTTGTTTTATACGATCTTAAGTTTATTCTTACTTAATACTTTATTTAGAGATGGATTTGACTTTTATTAAATGAATTTTTTTTTTTATTTTCAAAATTATTTTATTTTGTAGATAAATTAATTTTTCATTTGATATTTATTAAGTTTAATAAAAACTAATACATTACCGTAGGGTGGATGCACGGCAAGCTGGCGTGGATGCACGGCAAGCTGGCGTGGATGCACGGCAAGCTGGCGTGGATACACGGTAGACCCCTCACTGAAGTATTCGCTTCTAATGCGCGCTGCGCGCGAGCGGTGCCGTGTAAAAACTTGCTCGCATAATTACTTGACTAAATAAAATTGTTTAAAAAAACTTAAAATAAATAAAAATAAAAAAGTAAAAAATTAACAGAGAGAGAGAGAGAGAGAGAGAGAGAGAGAGAGAGAGAGAGAGAGAGAGAGAGAGAGAGAGAGAGAGAGAGAGAGAGAGAGAGAGAGAGAGAGAGAGAGAATTTTATCGTTATCAATCTTAATTGACGAAATAAAATTGTTTAATTAAAAACTTAAAATTAAAAATAAAAAGTAAGGAATTGAAATTTTTTTCAATAATATATATATAGTTATTTTCTATTTTATCGGGTTATTTTTGCTTAATCATTATTAATAAAACTTCTTCAAAGAACATAAGAAAAACGACACATGATCATATATATATATATATATATATATATATATATATATATATATATATATATATATATATATATATATATATATATATATATATATATATATATATATATGGATCATGTCTTTTATCCCTATCCATTTCCATATCGCTATCGATTGCATGAATCCGAACACATTTGACGAAAATCGAAATAAAACTGTATTAAGTCAAAATATATCTGTATTGGAATAAAAGAGCTTCACACCTTTAAAAATATTAAAAAAAAGTTTAAATCTATGCTACCTAACGTAACTTAAAATAACCTTACTTAACGTAACATAACCTTACATAACCTAACCAAACTTATATAATTTTATTTAACTTTCCATCGTTTCAATAAACAACAAAAGAGGTTATATAAATATATATATATATGTAAATAGTTCAAACACTTCTCACTATGCGAACACCGTTCTACATTTTGTTCGATAAGGTAACCATGAAAAAAAATGACTTAAGTTTCATGGGACAGGGATAATGGACATGAACTCCTCTCTCTCTCTCTCTCTCTCTCTCTCTCTATATATATATATATATATATATATATATATATATATATATATATATATATATATATATATATATATATATATATATATATATTTATATATATATTGATAATACATAATCATTCTTCTCCTTTTCAGTCAGATAAGATTTACAGATTTATAAAAAGATTACAGATTTATAAAAAGATTAATAAATTTAATAAGTTAAGTTTGAGATTAATTTATAATTTATAAGACTTTATAGAAGTAGTTATAAAAAGTTTCTATAGTATTTTGAATAATATTGAGAAGTTATTTAAAGAGCAAAGAAATAAACAACAAAAGAAGATAGAAGGACAAAGACATAAATAATAAGGAATAAATAATAAGGAATCATAAAAGAAGAAATGAAGAAATAGACAAGACATATAAAAGAAATAAAATACGAACCTACAAGCAACAAGAAGAAGAAACTACATAGTAAAAAACGGTAAGAATAATCTCTTTATAAATTATTATACTATAGAAAACAACTACAATGACAGAAATAGAAGGAAAAACTAAAGCTCCAAGATTCTCAGGGATGAAAGAAGAGAATTTTGACCAATATTTAAGGAAGGCACAATTATGGATTAAAATGAATGAGAAAGTAAAATACCCAGCAGCAGAATTAATGATGAAGTTAGAGGGAAACGCTTTTGAAACAGTGAAGAACATATCTATGGAAGATTTAATGAGTGATAAAGGGGAAAAGCTATTTTTTGACCTACTAAAAAGAAAATACCAGAAAAGGACTGAGAACATACAGTTTATCAAAATAAAGGAATTTAGAGATATCAAACAAATGAAGAATGAAAGTATAAAGGATTATATATTCAGATTCGACAACCTGAGAATTGAAACTGAAGGAGTAGCAGAGATGACATATCCTCAGAAATACTTAGCTTTTACATTAATAGACAATTCAAGTATGAGCAACATCGAAAAGAAAATAATACTCAGTAAAGTTGGGGATGTTAAACAAGAAAAAATTTATGAGTCAACACAGGAGGAAATATTACATGTCATGGATTCTGTATTAACAGATATGGAAGAAAGAACACCAAAGGAAAACACAAAACATTGGTATCAAGGAGAAGAATGTATATACTGCCATAAAACTAATCACAAGAGTGAACAATGTTTCTATAAGGATAAGGAAAAATGTAATGTGTGCAAGAAAAATAATCATAAAACAGAAGACTGTTTTTTCTCAGAAGAAATGAAGGGAAAATGTTTTAAATGTAGAGAACCGGGTCATTCATTCAAGAACTGTACAAAGAAAACAAAACAAGCACCCTCAAGTGAATCAAAGAGAACATATTATAATAAAGAGATAGTGGAAGAGAATAATAAGAGTGAATTGATGGAAGAAGTGCTGGGAATAATAGATTCAGGATGCTTGACATCTGTAGTAGGAACCATATGACTATCAGCCATTTTATCAACTATGTCAGATAAATACATTAGGGAAGTGTCAAAAAGCCAAAGGAAAAAAGAAGGTACACATATATTTGGCAAAACTAGATATGAAATAATAAAGGAAATAAATTTACCATGCAAGATAAAGGAAGAGGAGTTTCAAATAAAAATAGATGTAGTTGAAGGAGACATACCTCTTTTGATAGGAAAGAAAACATTAAAGAACATAAGAGCAGTTATAGATATAGAAAAGAATTTGATACACCTGAAAGACATTGGGATTTACAATATACCAATAATAGAAAACGAAACAGGACACGATTGTGTAACTCTGATGGAATTAGGAAAAAGGAATTGGAATGGACAATTTAAGGAAGGATGGATAGAGATAGAAAAAATAAGAAAAGAAAAATTATTAAAACTACATCTCCAATTTGCTCATGGATCAAGTAGAAAAATATTTCAGCTTATAAAGGAAGCATATGAAAATAAAACTACTTCAGAAATATTAAAAAGGGTAATGGAAGAATTAGAACAAATTGTTAAAGATTGTAAGACGTGTCAAAAATTTAAACCAACACCACCACATCCAATAGTTGGATTGAGAATGGCACACAAATTTTGTGATTTATTACAGATGGATATAGGAGAGATAGAGAATCATAAATTTATTGTAATGATAGATACAGCAACAAGATATGTTCAAGCAGAGTGGTTAAATGGAAAAACCAGTAAGGAAATTATAGAAAAAATATTAGATAAATGGGTAACATACTTTGGAGCACCAAAGATAATAATGTCGGATGCAGGAAGGGAATTCCAAAATAATGATATGGAATATTTCTGTACGAAATTCAGCATATTATTGAAGAGTACAGCAAGAGAAAGCCCTTTTAGCAACGGATTATGTGAAAAATATGTTGGTTTAATAAAGGAGTCAATATATAAGTTGAGAGAGGATGGATTCAGTAAAGAAGAAAGCTTAAAATGGAGTGTTTACGCAAAGAATCAATTAACTAATGTTAATGGTTATTCTCCAAATCAGTTAGTATTTGGTAGAAACAATGTTATACAGAACTATGATGAACGAGATTGTAATCCAGTTTTGATTGATCATATAGAAGAAGATGAAATGATGAGAAACGTGATGAATGCTATATCAGAAGCTAGAAAACATCATATAGAACAGGAATCCTCAGAAAAAATAAAAAGGGCATTAAGAAAGAGAATAAGAGAACATCCTATTGAAAGGTCACTGATAGGAGACACTGTTTATTATAAAAGAAATAATGCAAAGGAATGGAGAGGACCGGCAAAGGTAATTGGAAGAGAAGGAAAGACAGTTATAGTAAAACATGGAGGGAACATTCATGAAATAGCTAGAGTTCACATAACAAGAATAAATAAGTGTGAATTAACCAACAACAATAATGAGGATATAAACCATGACTTATCGGAATCAGAGGAAGGTGAAGAAAAACAAGACACCATTGTAGAAGAAGATTCAGAATCAGAAACAGATGATGAAGAAGAATATTTGACAATAACAAAAGATAGAAAAGAAAAACAAGATAGACTAAAAATAAAAAGATATCAAATTTATGAGATAAGAAATAAAGAAAGTGGATTGAGATATAGAATCAAGATTTTGAGCAGAGCTGGAAAGGCAAAAAGTAAAAAGTACTCTTCTTGTTATAATGTCCAAGACCTGGATGATGAAAGTTATAAATGGATAAACTTGAATGACTATGACCAAATAGCATTAATTAATGAAGATGTCCCTGTAGAAGATGACCAAAGTGAAGAAGATGTTAATGAAAGAGAGTACAGTACTGAAGAAGAAGAAGAGAATCAAGGTGATCAAGAAGAAGAGGTTACAAATTATTATGCAACTTTACTTGAGGAAGAAGTTGAAAATGCAAAACAAAATGAATTAATAAGTTGGAAAAATAACAACGTCTATGAAGAAATTGTGAGAGATAATAAGAACAGAAAATTAGTATCCACAAGATGGATAGTAACAGAAAAAATAAAAATGGAAAAACAATTACAAAGGCGAGACTTGTGGCAAGAGGATTCGAAGAAAAAGTATATGGACACTTAGAGGCACCTACATGTACCCCGGATACTATAAAGATTTTTATGAATATTACTCAGGCATATGGATGGCAAGTTAGAACACTAGATGTAAAAACAGCATACCTACAAGGTAGGGAAATGAAAAGAGAAGTCTTTTTACAACCTCCACCAGAAGCGAAAACAAAGAAAATATGGAAATTAAGGAAAACTGTTTACGGATTAAAGGATGCAGCAGTGGCCTGGTATCTATCAATGAAGGAATTTTTAAATAATCAAGGCATGGTACAAAATATATACGACCCTACCATCTATCATTATAGGTCTGGTAAACAACTAGAAGGAATATTGTGCATCCATGTTGATGATTTGATGTTTGCTGGATCGGAAACTTTTCACAATAAAATGATAAAGGAATTAAGCAAAAGATTCACAATGGGTAATGTAGAAGAACAAATGTTTAAATACATTGGTATTGATATAAAGGAGGAAAATAATGAAATAATTCTAAGCCAAATAAATTATATTAAGGATTTAAAAGTAGTGTCACAGGAGGAATATTCAGATAGAGAAGAAAGAAAATTAGAAAAGGAAGAGATGACATTATATAGGTCTCTGAATGGGAGTCTAAATTGGATATCCCAACACACAAGACCAGATTTATCGTTTTTTGTCAGTAAAATGTCAAGAAAGAATAATAATGCAACCAATACAGATATGAAAGAGATTATAAAAAGGATTAATAAATTGAAAAATGAATGTGTAGAAATAAAAATGAAACCAATAAGCAACAAACGGATGATAATATGTTATAGTGATGCATCGTTTGGAAATATAGAAGATGGAAGCACACAAGTCGGCTATATTATATTTATAAAGGATACTACATTAGAAAATAGTAATGTTATAAGTTGGAAATCGAAGAAAGCACACAGAATTGTAAGATCAACGATGGAAGCAGAAATGGTGGCATTGCTTGAATGTCTTGAGGAAGCCAATTACATAAGAGAAGTATGGAAGGAAATAACAAGTGAAACACTGAAAATTGAAGTAAAAACAGATAATCACTCAATAAAGAAAGCTTTAGAATCCAATACAGCAATTAAGAACAGAAATCTAAGAATAGACATTGCAGCATTGAAGAGTATTCTAGCTGAAGTAGAAAAATATGAAATTACTTGGATTCCTGGTGCACAACAAGTAGCAGATGGATTAACAAAAGAATTTGGAAAGAAAAATATGTTAATCAATTATATAACAAACGATGGGAGAAAGGATGTCAAGAAAAGAAATTAGAGGAAGAAAAAGAATCAGATAAAGAATGATAATACATAATCATTCTTCTCCTTTTCAGTCAGATAAGATTTACAGATTTATAAAAAGATTACAGATTTATAAAAAGATTAATAAAATTAATAATTTAATAAGTTAAGTTTGAGATTAATTTATAATTTATAAGACTTTATAAAAGTAGTTATAAAAAGTTTCTATAGTATTTTGAATAATATTGAGAAGTTATTTAAAGAGCAAAGAAATAAACAACAAAAGAAGATAAAAGGACAAAGACATAAATAATAAGGAATAAATAAAAAGGAATCATAAAAGAAGAAATGAAGAAATAGACAAGACATATAAAAGAAATAAAATACGAACCTACAAGCAACAAGAAGAAGAAACTACATAGTAAAAAACGGTAAGAATAATCTCTTTATAAATTATATATATATATATATATATATATATATATATATATATATATATATTAGAAGATATATTATTTTAGATATAAATAAATTAAATATATATATATATATATATATATATATATATATATATATATAGAAGATATATATATTTATATATTATATATATATATATATATATATATATATATATATATATATATATATATATATATATATATATATATATATATATATATATATATATATATATATATATATATATATATATAAACGAGAAGATGAACTCTTTAATTAATGGGTATTGGAATTAAATCAATCACCTCTCAATACATAAAATTAATAAAAGGTCAAGGTATATCAAAAGTGACAGGTGTTCATGTATTTATTAATATTTTTTCTTGTATTTGGATCACATCAATTAAAATATAGTTTTTATATTATCAATGTCATGTTAGCAACAATGCTTAAATAATATTTATTTTATTATTTAATTCAATTGAAATATAAGTTGAATGATTTGCAAAAGGGGGAAGTCAGTACTTCATATTCTTTGCAAAGGTCTTAAACACCATCCTATTATTTTTAATTCACTGATCAATCCTGTTTCTTTAATAAGAAATTTTACAAACATATATCGATGTTAATAATATCTTTTCTCTTTGATGTAAATATATTTAATTATATAAACTAAAGAGCGTGTGAGGGCAAATGCCCTGCGACACGTCATTCGGCTATGGTATTGTTCGCCGTTCTATCCCTTTTTCTCCGTGCCGCATATATGAAGTGGCAGCCGGTAGGAAAGCTAAGTTCTTATTGGTTACTTCGACTTTGAAATAATATAAAAAAGAATAAAAAACAGTTATGTGTAATCTTATAAGATGTAAGCAATTTTACCGTACATAAATACACAAATTTCATAGAGGCATTGTCTATAAGTTTTCTCATAATAGCTTTTGCCTCCAAAATGACTTCTAGCTTTATAATTACAATATAGATTTTAAAGCCATTATTTTATAGTACTGTAGTCAGTACACTGTGATGACCTTAGAAGTGCTTGTAATCCAGCCTTAATTATAAATAATTTATAATATTTATTACTCTAACAACATTAAGGTTTTCATTACACCTTTTTTTTTTTTTAAATGTCAAAGTTGATAGGAATGTTCCGTTGAATTTCATCCCATTTTATATACAAACTCATCCAACCTTTTTTTTGGCGTAAATACCTCTGTACTTTCAGACCTGCCCCTTCCCGAATGACGTCAGAAGTTTAATAGGAGCCTAGGATTCAAAGCTCCTCCCACTTATGTTATAATGAAAGAAAGCTTTATTTCTTTCTTTTCGATATAATTTAAAGTGCTTGCGTTTGAATTTGAGCAATACATTAGAGATACTGCTTTTTAAAACATCATTAAACAATTCAAAGCGAATAGGACGTTTTAATGACATATAAAATAAAATTCATAATTTACTAGCTATTTATCATATGACCAATTATCATAATTTCTATAAATTCTTAGTCCGAAAAACCTTCCTAATTAATTTAATTATCATAATTAATAAAGAAAATACAATAATTTTTAACATGGGAATTCCCAGTATGAGAATTTAAAAACCCGGTCATAAGGTCCTCACAAACTGTTGTCTTCAAATATCAATTTTATTACCCTTACATCTAATTACATTTTCCTTTCTTAAAAGAAAGTTTTATTACCTCGTTTCACGGAAGATCTTACGATACCCGTGTTACAAATAAATATGTTTCCATCTCCCGTCTCTCAACTTTGGGGGTAAGAGTAAGAATCAGCTGGATCTTATTGACTCTTTGCTGCATGGATACATTTCTCTGACTTTTCACACAACAGGAAAGTTTTTTGGCTTTCCTTCACAAGTGATTCTTATAATAATTATATGTAAATAAAATAAATCTATCAGATTTTCATTATTCATAATATTATGCAACAGAATCCAATATATTAATTATTCTTAATTAAAAATAATTTACAAACTCAAATACGCACTTCAAAAAAATACCTCGCTTGATAACAAAACTATATTCGTGGAAGAGCAATTCCTATGCCATTCTCTCTCTCGATGACTTTTGAGGGCATCCTTACGAGCAAGCAAATTTAAACCTTAGTTGGTCTCACAATAGAAACGAGTTTAAATTTTGGGTATGTTGTAAGTCTCCAAGTTTCTTTAGGCCTCGTCTTCACCATTGGGAGGCTTTATTATTATTATTATTATTATTATTATTATTATTATTATTATTATTATTATTATTATTATTATTATTATTATTATTATTGTTGTTGTTGTTGTTGTTGTTGTTGTTTTGTGTTGATTCTGTTTCTTGCGTAGTACTTGTTGTTGTTGTTGTTGTTGTTGTTGTTGTTGTTGTTGTTGTTGTTGTTGTTGTTGTTGTTGTTGTTGTTGTTGTTGTTGTTGTTGTTGTTGTTGTTGTTGTTGTTGTTGTTGTTGTTGTTGTTGTTGTTGTTGTTGTTGTTGTTGTTGTTGTTGTTGTTGTTGTTGTTGTTGTTGTTGTTGTTGTTGTTGTTGTTGTTGTTGCTGTTGTTGTTGTTGTTGTTGTTGTAGTTGTTGTTGTTGTTTTAAGCTCGATTGTTCTCCATCCAAATTACGGTTTTACCTCCCGCGTCTGGGGATAGGGAAAACCCTTCAGATGTTGAGCCATGATGTTGAAAATAGGAACCATTTTTCGATTTTAAAGAGAGTTTTTCTTGAAGCGTATTTGGAGTTTAAAATGTGGGGAGCCTTCTTCTCTACCCACCCCAAAATGGGGGAATGTTTCTTTGAGTCGGAAATATTCAGCCAGCTCTCTTCTTCCTTTTTTATAATAAATGCGATGGAAGATTTTTTTTTTTGAAAGGCGCTGTGATTTTCTGTTTACTGCTTTTTTGCTACTTTGGCAGCTTTTTTTATTGTTTAGCTGTTCTTCACGCTCACTGCCGCCACAACAAACCCTTTGTTGTTGTTTTTTTCTGTTATATTAGTTTGTGAAAGAACTACATTTACACTATTTCTACTCAAGACTTACTTTTTTAAATAAATATAAAAAAATATTCTTCACTTGGGTAATTAATATTGTATACTTTCATTAACACAGAGTTATTTATTATTATTTTCTTTTTATATTATTGGCCTTTATTTTTAAAAGGTTTTTAAATGATGGATGTCACTAATTTGGGGTCCAACAAATATATGTAAACAAGAAGAAGATCTCTTTAATTAATGGGTATTGGAATTAAATCAATCACCTCCCAATACATAAAATTAATAAAAGGTCAAAGTATATCAAAAGTGACAGGTTTTCATATATTTATTAATATTTTTTCTTGTACTTGAATTACAGCAATTAAAATATAATTTTTATATAATCAATGTCATGTTAGCAACAATGCTTAAATAATATTTATTTTATTATTTAATTTCATTGAAATATAGGTTGAATGATTTTGCAAAGGGGGAAGTTAGTACTTCATATTCTCTGCTAAGGTCTTAATCACCATCCTATTATTTTGTATTCACTGATCAATCCAGTTTCTTTAATAAGAAATTTTACAAGAGATCTTTTATATTGATATTAATAATGACTTTTCACTTCGATGTAAATATATTTAATTATTTAAACTAAAGAGCGTGTGAGGGTATATGCCCTGCGACACGTTTTTCGGCTATGGTATCGTTCGCCGTTCTATCCCTTTTTCTCCGTATCGCATATATGAAGTGGCAGCCGGTAGAAAAGCTAAGCTCTTATTCGTTACTTCGAGTTTGAAATAATATAAAAAAGAATAAAAAACAGTTATGTGTGATCTTATAAGATGTAAGCAATTTTACCGTACATAAATACACAACTTTCATAGAGGCATTGTTTATAAGTATTCTCATAATAGCTTTTGCCTTCAAAATGAGTTCTAGCTTTACAATTACAATATAGATTTTAAATTTACTTTATAGTATTGTGGTTTATATATATATATATATATATATATATATATATATATATATATATATATATATATATATATATATATATATATATATATATATATATATATTTATATATATATATATATATATATAGTATATATATATATATATATATATATATATATATATATATATATATATATATATATATATATATATATATATATATTAGGGATAAAAACGGACCAGAATATTTGGTTCCGGCCGGAACCGGAACTTTCGGAACTCTTGGAAAGTTCCGCCGGAACTTCCGGCCGGAAACCGGAACTTTTCGTCTTCAGCTACACCTACATAAGCTGCGTTTCCAGAAGCCCGACTGCGCCCGGGCGGGCACACAGGCGCACATGCATCGTTTCCGAAGCCAGTTTGCGCACTTCTACGTCACGTAAACGTCACAGTCATGCACCCGTTGTTAAATCCTCGATTTCTGGATTTCGAGAATTAATAAACGGGCGGGCTGCGCAGAAGAATACTTTGTTTACAAACAAATATTTTTACAAAAAGATGTGTCGGAAATGGCTTTGCCGTACTTTAAATATTTTGCTAACTTTTATATTAAGGATACTAATATATCGTGTCATTTCATAAAATAGATACATATCAGTAAAAGATATTGCCATTTCAGTAAAGGATCCGACGGCGCACTCGGCCGTTTCGCAGGCTAGGCTCTCGTTCTTCGATTCAGCGACAATGCTACTGAGTGCCCCGAGTCGATAGACATGTTGCACTCCCGCGGGGCTTCTGGAAACGCAGCTATTTTCACTTTAAAACCTGTCTGATTAACAAGTGGAGTCTCTCTAGAAGTATTCTAGCATCTTGTCATATCCATAATGTGAGCTCTTAGTTCTGTAGGCCAAAATTTGGATAAGCGGATCAATAAATTTACTAAAAAGGAATATACTATAGCTGCATTTCCAGAAGCCTGAGTAGCTAGTGTGCAAATTGACTCGGAAACGCTTGAAACCGAAAATTCATATTAACCAATCAGAGAACAGGAAATTTGAGTACCTGAAACGGCCGAGCTCGTCGGATCAGGTGGCAATTGTAAACAATACTCTTATCATAGGTATACAGGGCGCGCACTTGTCCCCTCCTACAAATCTTGGCGAAATAAAAATATGAACCTTATATTTGCCAGACGAAGTTTTTAAGGGTTTATTATTGAAAAACTGAAAGATACATCAATCGATAGATATTGAAGTAGTAAATTATTAATTACAAAATGTATTATAAATATTATATATATATATATTATATATATATATATATATATATATATATAGAAAGAGCACCAGTTAGTTATATATATATATATATATATATATATATATATATATATATATATATATATATATATATATATATATATATATATATCCCCATTTCTCTCTCTTTTTTTCTTTTTTTATTTTCAGAAGCCCATGACTCTTATACTTATATGTATCTATTTTATGAAATGATACGATCTATTAGTATCCTTAATATAAAAGCTAACTGAAATATTAAAAATTTGCCAAGCCATTTCCGACATGTTTTGTAAAAAGATTTGTTTGTAAACAAAGCATTCTTCGCGCAGCCGGCCCGTTTATTAATTCCCCCAAATGGAGGATTTAAACAACAAGCCTGACTGTGACGTTTACGTGACGTTGAAGTGCGCAAACGGGCTCTGGAACGATGCATGTGCGCCTGTGTACCAGCTCGCTGCAGTCGGGTTTGGAAACGCAACTTTTATAAAGTTCCATGGGTCTTCAAAGTTTAAAAAGCTTTTTTCAGAAGCGGGTAACGTGTTTGAGGATAAGAGATGACGTTTAACTCCACAACATGGAGAGCAACTTATTTTCCTACAACACAACATTTCAAAATTCAAATAAATTCCTTTTAAGTAAGAAAATTATGGAATCTTGTTTTAAAAATTTTAAAAATTTTTGCTTAAACAGTTTAGTTAATATTTTGTTTTGTAGTAGTTTCTACTTTAAAGTTAATTATTTTATAATAATAATAATAATAATAATAATAATAATAATAATAATAATAATAATAATAATAATAATAATAATAATAATAATAATAATAATAATAATACCCTGTACAAATTTAATTTATCCCCAGGTCTAGATTCTAGAGCAGGATTGGCACAAAAAAGATCAAATATTTAAATCAACTGATTTTACGTATTTTTTTTTATTAAAAAATCATGATTTTTTTTTATTTTTTATTTTTTAGGCCACTTTTTTTTCTAAATTAATAATTAATCCTAGCTATTACCTAATTAATGATAAGTATATTTCATCTACATAATAAGTAAATTCATCAATGTTGTTTCAAGTCATTTTTAATAAAGAAATAAATAAAATTAGAGTACTCAGATATTATACAGTATATAAAAAAACTATATATATATATATATATATATATATATATATATATATATATATATATATATATATATATATATATATATATATATATAAAATATATAAAAATATATATATATATATATATATATATATATATATATATATAATTTAAATAACTTAATTAAACTAAATAATTATATTTACTAAACTTATTATTAATTAGGCAATAATTAGGATTATTAACTAATTTTATAAAAATAATAATTAAAAAAAGCAATTTGTGTCTAAAAAAATAAAAAAAAAATAAAAAAAAAATCTCAAAAAATCCAAAATCCCCAACCCCGTTCTAGAGTATTAAAGCTACCGGTTCGAGTGTGAAAATATTGTTTCATATTTAAAGTTTTCTGAAAGTATAGAGTCGAAGGTCATTTTATCATGATATTTGTTCACATACAGTCGTCCCCTGTAGAACGCGGTTCTATAGAACGCGGCATCTTGCTATACCAAGCGGTTGGCAAAAGATAAAAAGAAAAATTAAAATTACAAAATTACAAAAATAAAATTAAAATTCTGTAATACATATGTTAAAAAGATAAAAATTAAAATTAAAATTGTAAAAATAAAATAAAAACAATACATACATATGTTAAGATAATGAAATGAAAAGAAAAAGAAATATTTGTGAGCTAAAAGGCAAAAACGTCAATTACCGATAACGATGTATTTCTCAGAAAAGCATCCAATACAACCTACAGATTCTGGACTGCCTTCATCTCCTACACCTTCAACTTCATTTACAATTTGAAAGAAACTATTTTTGTGCTCAATTAGCTAAACTTTAAAATTTTATATTACAGTCCTCAGGCTATTCAATTAAATATATAAAATTAACAATTTTATCTCCAAATTTTTTAAAGGTTTGTACATTGTATATTTTTTCATTTAAAAAAACTAAAAAACTTTTTTGCTCATTTTAAGATATGTAGAGTACTGTACTGTAATGTAATAAATATCCTACTAATTAACTAGTCAATAAAATATGTTTATTTACTGTTCTGTAAATAACATTGTATCTGCAAATTTATTCAATTATTATTAAGTATAAATAAAATACTGCTGCTATTTTATTCACCTTATACAAAGGTAAAAATTTTAAAATTAATGATTCTTCA
>JABUQX010008738.1:45000-60000 GCA_015478945.1 Trachelipus rathkii
TTTTGTACATATTTTACTTAATTTCACATGTCAATTCTAAAGTGGTAATAAGCATTCACTCACACTTAAATGCTTTCACTATCACAGCTTTGTGCTACGGATCATTAAATGTATTTTTCATTAGTATTGTATATTATATCTTACCTTATTCTTATCTGTAGTCTGTTTCAGCTTCTTCAAAAATTACGCAATAAATTTGCTGTTTATTTGCAATGAATATCTATCAAAACCTGATGTGATAGACAAAACCGATGACAGATTTGGAATCAGCACCCCAGTATTACCTAAAAACCGTTGGAAAACCTTATGCCAGAAAAATTTTGTTAACCAGTGATAATTTACTTGCATAACTTTTCTGAGACCAATCCAAAGTACTCGGAGTTGAGGGTCATGAACTGTTTGCCTTGCCAAGTAGTTACGCCTTCTCACCTTTATCAGATTTAGTTTTTGACTCATTTTTAATATTATACTCGTATTCTCATACTAAATGTTCTAAACTGTTGCTTTTTTTGCTGCACGCTTGGACGAAACACCTTCAAGAGTTTACTTTCCGATATTTTCGTTGGCTGAATTTGATTGTCTAGAAAAGAAAGTTCTTTTTGATTAAAATTCGTAGAGAAACAGATAACATTTTTAAAAATACGACAAATCAAAAGAATTTTGACCTATGTATTTAGCTAAAAGTCTGAGTTTAGCTTGGTTATGGCATCATGATCTATATAAGGGATAGTTCTTTAATAAATTTCTGTATCAGCCGAAGTTGTGTTGAATTGTTTATTGACAAGATGAATTACCATAAAATAATTTTCGTCAAAATAAAATAATAAAGTGAAGCCTTCTTGAAGATACTCCCAAGAACAAATGTCATGAAAGACTCAAATAATAGAAGTAATTTTCAAAAAACTAAGGAAAAACTGAAGTAGGAAGAGATTTTTATAGTGCGGAAGTTTCTTAAAAGTGGATACACTAACTAGTTTGGTTGAACATTTGAATATCCACAAAAAAAAAAAAAAAAAAAAAAACTGACGTGTGAATATATTGATTTCAGTTTGTTATTTCCTTATTGCTTTTTCTTGTGGTATCTGTATAAGTCACAAAGGCAAAAGAGTATAGGTGTAAAGCCTTTGATGACAATAAAGGAAGAAACTGCCTATTAAACTATTACAAGCTGGAAAAAAATTTAATACAAAGCAAGGCGCGAGTGGATAAAATGAAAGTATATTTTTAAAGATGGAGAACTTACAATTTGTTATTAATACCGTGAGTTGCTGATATTGATTATATTGAACATCACAAGAGAATGAAAGGTACAAGATTTATAAGATCTGAAATATGCGAATCAATGATTCATTCAAGTACTTAAAAGACGAGAGAGATATTGGTCGATTGTTATTAGAGTGGTCACATTTATATTTTCTGTATCTGACGAACAAGCATTGGTGATTTGTAGCAATCAAATAAGCATATATAACTTACTATAAGAGATTTGTTTTAGCACAACGACATAATGTAGACGAATCTTCTCATCATTTGTACACAAGAAATAAGTGGAAATGCAATTTGAGGATACTTTCTTTTCAAGCATAAACACGTGATATGAATCCTTATACATGCTCACATGGGGTCCTGTCATATAAGTATGACAGGAAAGGACCCCATACACATGATTAAATGTAAGTGGAAATTAAAGAAGGTAACTCTAATCATCGAGAGCTATTATGAGGGAAAAGTTTGAAAGAGAGAGAGGGAGAGAGAGAGAGAGAGAGAGAGAGAGAGAGAGAGAGAGAGAGAGAGAGAGAGAGAGAGAGAGAGCAGAGAGGAGAGAGAGAGAGAGGAGAGAGAGAGAGAGAGAGAGGAGAGAGAGAGAGAAGAGAGAGAGAGAGAGAGAGAGAGAGAGAGAGAGAGAGAGAGAAAGAAGTATCTTTTAAAACAGGAAAGTTGCTTATGGAATCTTCGGTGAGGATAAGATTAAATAAATTGAACTCAAAAAATAAACGTATAGGGAAATGTTTTTGGAAAAAGGCCATAAAGTACAATCAAAATGAGAGTCTATAGGTTTGTGCACTTTATCTAGTAAAATCATTGATAATATATATATATATATATATATATATATATATTATATATATATATTTTTTTTTTTATATATATATATATATATCTATTTATATATATATATATTTATTTTGATATATCTTTGTTATATCTATCAATATTATAATATATATATATTATCTATTTATTATATTATTATTAATTAATTATTATTTATCTGCATCCTTGTCAGTTAGACCAGCATCTTCTTCCTTATGGCCAAAATGTGATCCTAAAGCATCCAGGAATATTTATCGGCGCTATGGTTTCCGATGCAAGTCCTTGAGTCATGCACTCTTTGGTAGGATTTCACACCTTCAGTGGAAGTAGCATCTTCTTCCATTTGGCCTTGAAACTCTTTTTCCAGACCTATCAGAAGATTGTGTTTCTAGCGGGTAAGTTCCAATGCTAGTTAAAGAGTTCTACGAGCAATAAAGTAAAGGTTGGTTGCTAGCCCTGTGGCTATAAACTTATTATTTTTATAATTGTTATAACTCAGCACTTTGTCGTAATGAATACAGGGTGGTGTTAGCTGCAGAAATATTATTCATATTTCTACAGCTATTCGTGGGAAGAAAACAAATTGACATAAGGGGTTCCCTGCCCTTAGTAGTCAAACGAAGAGGTCTCTCTTCATATGATCTGATGTGTCGCTATATTCAATATATATATATATATATATATATTACTATATATATATATATATATATTAGTATATCTATATATATATTATATATATATATATATATATATTTATATATATATATATATATATATATATATATATATATATATATATATATATATATATATATATATATATATATATATATATATATATAGAAAATAAATATAATACTAATATATTATATATATATATGATATATTATTATTTTTTTTTACAGTTGTCACCACACTCACGGGCAGAGCCTATTCAGGGGGGGGGGTGTGCACGCTAAAATTTTATGCGTTTAGCTTAATTAGCGATAGCACAGACGAGGCTTTAAAGTGAGGGAGATTAAATTCAGACAGGAAACACAGAGATGGAAGCAGATTTCACAGAACAGATGTGGGCAGGAAGAAGGAGCACCAGCGAACTAGCCTGGAGTTACCAATATCTACAGAAAACTCGTGGAGACACTGCACCCCTTGTGCCACGAGGGCGTCGTAAAGGTGGTTGTACGCGAGTGGTAAGTTCCTCGAACACCTGCCGTGCGGTACCTTTAGAAAAGAGATAAAGTACCTACTGCGTCGCAAAGATAGAGGGGTCAAGTGAACTGGAAAGTCAGAACGTTATAAGCCTCTTGGCTTTTGACTCGACCCTGTCAAAAGCGGGAAACCCGAGCCCCCCCAGATATGAGACAGTACTCTACAAGGGCGGATGAGACCCTTGTATAGCTGGAGTAACTGAGAAGAGGAAAAAATCTCGCAGTCTAACAGAACTCCCAGTTTCTTTTGAGGCCGCCCTCGCAACCGTTGTGATGTGAAGTTTTCAAGAAATTTTTTTTTTTTATGTTAAAGGCCAAGGATGAAATAGGTTGAAGAATGAAGGGTCGAGTCATCGGCATATGAGTGGATAGAGTTGCGATGTGCAGAGTGAGAAGATCATTAATGAAGTAAGATAAAGTAGGAGATAAGACAGAACTTGAGGAACACCACTATTGACAGAAAAAGAAGAAGAAGTCGCTCCATCAACACTAGCCAATATTGGGCGACTTGAAAGAAAGCTAGACATAAGTAAGCAAAGAGAGGAGGAAACCGAAAGGGGAGCTTGGAGAGCAGTGATGCTTGCCATACCCAAAGCCCTTGGATATGTCAAGCGCACCACGCAGTCTTCCCGTAGTTCTAAGGGCGGAAAACCATAATCGGTTAAATAGGAAAGTATATTACCAAGAACTCGAACGCCGAAAGCCGTACTGGCGATCGGAAAGAAGAGAATGAGAATCCAGATGGTAAGAAGTGGGAGTTAAGAAGGGTTTTAAAGATCTTAGATAGAATACAGGTTAAGAGCTATAGGGCGATAGTGGAAGGATCAGAGCGGCTTCTTTTTCGATAGGTTGGACATGTGCGTGCTTCCAACAATGAGGGAAAGTGTTAGTATTGGGAGACTAGACGAATATGTTGAAACGAGGGGAGGGGCAGCTCGGAATTACACTCTTTTAAAACCTCGGGGAGGATGCCGCGGGCACTCCGCTCCTAACTTTCATAGATCTCAGGAGACCATTGCACCCGATCAAATGTAATCACAGGCAAAGACATAGGAACCTGAGAGGAGAAGGTGGAGGAGGAGGAATGCCAGAATCGTCCAGGGTTGAGTTAGAGGAAAATAGGAGGCCGAAGAGATTGGCCTTTTCAGTTGGAGAGTTAGCAACAGGGCCATCAGATCGAATAAGAGGAGGAAAGGCGGATTTACAGAATTGTTGGAGATGGTTTTGGCAAGAGGCCAGAAAGATTTGTCAGTAGGAGAGGTCCAAGGATGTTAGCGCACTTTCGTTTTGATGAAAGCGGCTTTTGCTCGTCGAAAGTACTGGCAACGATTTTCTAGCTGATGAAAATTAAGCGAGAGTGATAGGAGAAGAGAATTTTTCCCTCCCGATATGCGCTCTTCTGCATGAATAGCAGAGACAACACCATATATATATATATATATAATATTATATATTATATATATATATATATATATATATAAATATATATATTTATATATATTATATATAGTATATATTATATATATTATTATATATATATATATAGCCTATTTGTTTGCATGCATAAACATACATATATTGAAGTAAATGTGCTTACTTGAACAGTCAAATAATTACTGCCATAACAAAAAAGACTGAAAGGAAAAATATTTATGAGGCATTAGAAATAAGAAAAAAAAATATAATCGTAAAAAGGAAATCAAAAGGAAAAAATGTCGATACAAACGACGATAATTTTGAGGAAGAAAGGTTAAAAAAAAAAAAAAAATCGTAAAAAGAAATAAAAAAATAAAATAAAACGAATAGAAACTTAAAATAAAATAAAATAAAATGAATTTCTTTGTAGTTCAATCTTATGAAGTTATTAAGAACCGCGATATTTTAAGGACCTTAACTTAAAAATAAAAAGTTAAATATTGCTCAATGAATTGGAGCAAGTAAAAACCTGAAATGGAGTCTCATATATATATTATATATATATAATATAATATTATATATATATAATATATATATTATATATATATATATTATATATATATATATATATAATATATATATATATATATATATATATAAATATATATATATTATATATATATATATATATATATATATATATATAATATATATATATATATATCACGTGCCTTTATGATTCTTTTTCTTACATTCCATTAATTCTTTACAGACTTAGATTCCGTAATTACTTTTTTTTTGGTTTGCAGAACAATTTAATCTAATGGCGGCGGCAACGAGAAACTAATTTAAAAAATAGCTACTGTGGAACTTTAAAAATAGTATAATGAAAAAATCTCGAGTCTAATGCACAGTTTTGACTCTCCTCACGTCCTGACGTTTATTCCACATGAGAAGTTTGAGAATGTTTGGTGTAAGACGTATTAGAGAGTTGATTTGCAAGAGATTTTCGTAGATTCCTTTCTGGATAATGACTTCAGGAAGCAGGAATCGACACATCACAACCGAAGAAAAGAAATTACTGCCGAGGAAGCAAAGAAATTTCAACAAAGAGTTGTCCAGTACAGGTTAGATAGATGTATATTTTCAGATAGAGATGCTGTTAGAATTGTTTCGGCTACTGCAGAGGCATTACCGCAAGATTCTCAGAATTTAGCAATCAGTAGGTCTACCGTACAAGTCGGTAGACAGAAATTTCGAGAGGAAAGAGTACAGATTTATAAAAAGAGGTTTGAAAACTCAGATTTACAAGGTGCTTTCTTACATTGGGATAGGAAATTGCTCCCAGATATATTTAATAAAAAAATGTAGAGAGGTTGGCAGTTTTGATAAATTGTGGTAATGAAGAGCAGTGGATAACAGTTCCTCATATTAAAATAATGTGAGATGCCACTCAGACAAAAGCTGTTTTTCTGAAGTGGAAAAATGGGGGCACGCAGAAAAAAATAGAAGCAGTGTGTTTGGCCCTACAGCTGTCAATACTGGTCGTTTGAAAGGAACCTGTGTTTTATTCGAACAATTATTTGAAAAGATCTTTTATGCTTGGACATGTCGGCCACCACTTTCAGAAGTAACCATACATTTCAGAAGTAATACTGAAGGCAGTTTTTGATTGCAAAATGGGTTCAATTACTGGCCTACCACACCACCAGATCACATGCATCTTTTAAAATTTAGATTGAGGGCCAGTAGTTGAACCCATTTTGCAATCAAAAACTGCCTTCAGTATTACTTCTGAAATGTGGTGGCGACATGCCAAGTATATAAGATCTTTTTCAAGTAACTGTTCTAATAAAACATAGGTTCCTCTCAAACGACCACTATTGGCAGCAGTAGTGTCAAAACACATTTCTTCTATTTTTCTACTGCCCCCCATTTTTCCACTTCAGAAATAACAGCTTTTTCCCGAGTACATTGTGTATTATTTTTAATATCAGGAACTCTTATCAACTGCTCTTCATCCCCATTAAATTTATAACTGCCATCTCTAATTATTTTTATTAACCTATATCTGGGAGCAATTTTCTACCCATGTAAGGCACTTGCTAAATCTGAGTTTCAAACTTTTTTATAATCTCGTTACTCTTCTTCCCTCTCAAATTTTGTCTACCGACTTGTACGGTAGACCTACTGATTGCTAACTTCTGTGGATCTTGCCCTAATGCTTCGGCAGTAGCCGAAACAATTCTAGACCTCTCTTCTTGCAATGGTTACAGGTTGGAACTGCGGAGCCATTTTGGTTTCTTTGCTGATAATTTCTTTGCCCGTTTCGAAATTCTCTTGTTGGGATTTGATTTGAGGGTTCATATCTTGGTGGTCTATAGTTATTTGATGTTATGGGGTTTGCATTCTGCACAGCATTGTTGTTATTTCCTTGAGATGTTACAGCTCTGAGCTGTGGTTGGGTTTGCGATTGTCGGCAACAACATATTTAAAGTTTCCACAGTTCGAGCTATTTTTTAAATTAGGTCTCGTTTGCCGCCGCTCATTAGATTAAATTGTTTCCTGCAAACAAAAAAAAGTTAATTATTATGAAATAGGCCTCAACATTTTATGAAATGTAAGAAAAGAAATCATAAAAGGCACTATATATATATATATTATATATATATATATATATATAAGATATATATTATATATATATATTTACTTATTATATATATATATATATATATATATATTATTTTATATATATATATATATATATATATATGATATATCTCTTATATATATATATATATATATTATATATATATATATTGAGAACTCATTTTCAGTTGTTATTGTCTCGAACAATTCATTTGACGCAATAATTTAACTTTTATTTTTAAGTTTAAGGTCCTAAATATGGGTCTAGAAACAAAAAATGGACGAAAGAAGGAAGAATTCTTTTTATTTTATTTTTTAATTTTAAGTCTTCGATTTCGTTTTATTTTTATTTTTTTATTTCTTTTAGCGGACTTTTTTTTTTTTTTACTTTCTTCCTCAAAATTTATCGTCGTTTTGTATCGCATTTTTTTTCTTTTTGATTCCTTTTTTTAACGATTATATTTTTTATTCTTATTTTTATTCTCTAAATATTTTTCCTTTCATTCTTTTTTTGTTATGGCGTATTATTTGACGTTTTTCAAAATACTTTGTGCACTTTTCAAAAGATAGTGTAATTTTTTTTACACACAAAAAGAAACAATATATATATTTATATATATATATATATATATATATTATATATATATATATATATATTATAATATATATATATAATATATTATATATATATATATATATTATATATATATATATATATATATATATGTGTCGTGTTCTTCTGGCCATTTAGGCTAGAGACAGCGCTTATGGGGAGTGGAAAATTCTCGTTCTCCTATCACTTCGCTAATTTTCATCAGCTAGAAATCGTTGGCAGGGCTACTCTTCGACGAGCAAGCGGGCTTCATTCAAACAAGTGCGTACATCCTGGCTCTCCTCCTGACAAATCCTTTCTGGCTTCTTGCCAAAAACTCTCTAACAACTTCTGTAAATCTGCCTTTCTCCTCTTATTCGAATCTGATGGCTCTGTTGCTAGCTCTCCAACTGAAAAGGCCATCTCTTGGCCTCCTATTTTCCTCTAACTCAACCTGGAGATTCTGGCATTCCTCCTCCTCTCACTTGCCTACATCTCAGGTTCTATGTCTTTGCCTGAGATTCATTTGATCGGGTGCATGGTCTCCTGAGATCTATGAAAGTTAGGAAGGCTGGGCCCGGACGGCATCCCTCCCCGAGTTTTAAGGGAGTGTACTTCCGAGCTGGCCCTCCCTCGTCAACTATATTCTCTTATGTCTCACAATACTAACATTTCCCTCAGTGTTGGAAGCTACGCACATGTCCACCTATTCCGAACAAAGGGCCGCTCTGATCCTTCCGCTATCGCCCCTATATGGCATTAAAGTATTTTATCTCGTTTTTGAATACCTTCTTCAACAATGGCTTCTTTTTTTACGTAATCGCGTCGATTTCTTTCCGATCGCCAGTACGGCTGTCGGCGCTCGAGGTCTACTGGTGATATACTTTCCTATTAACCGATTTATGGTTTTCCGCCGTTAGGAACTACGGGGAGATTGGCGTGGTGGCGCTTGACATTCAAAGCATTTGACGGGTATGGCAAGCATCACTGCTCTCCAAGGTCCTCACTTGGGTTTCCTCCTTCTCTTTGCTTCTTATGTCTAGCTTTCTTTCAAGTCGCTCGATATCGGCTTGTGGTTGATGAAGCGACTTCTTCTTCTTTTTCTGTCATAGTGGTGTTCCTCAAGGTTCTGTCTTTTCCTACTTTATTTACTTTTCATTAACTGATCTTCTACCCTGCACATCACTCTATCACTCATGATGCGATGACTGACCCTTTCATTCTTCCCATCATTAATCGCTTGGCTCTTAAGCATAAAAAAAAAATTTCTTGGAAACCTCACATCACACGGTTGCTAGGGCGGCCTCAAACAAACTGGGAGTTCTGTTTAGACTGCGAGATTCTTTTTTTCTTCTCTCAGTTAATCCAGCTAATACAGGGTCTCATCGCCTTGTATGGAGTAGCTGTTCTCATATTGAGGGGGCTCTGGTTTCACGCCGGTTTTGGACAGGGTCGAGTCAAAAGCCAAACGGTTATAAACTGTTCTGTACTTTCCAGTTACTTGCCCTCTATCTTTGCGGCGCGATGTTGTACTTTACTCTCTTTTCTATAGGTAACGCAGCGGCAGCGTGTTTCGAGGGAACTTACCAACTCGTGTACAACCTTTAGCGACGCCTCGTTGGCACAGGGGTGCAGTGTTCTGCGCACGAGTTTTCTGTGGATATGGAACTCCAGGCTAGTTCGCTGGGGTGCTTCCTTTTTTCGCTGCCACCTCTTTTCTGTGAAATTCTCTTCCATCTTCTGTGTTTTCCTGCTGAATTTAATCTCCCTCACTTTAAAGCTGCGTCTCGTGCTCATCTGCGTAATTTGTAACGGATGAAATTTTAGCGTGCAGCACCCCCTCCCTGAATAGTCTGCCCGTGCGTGGTGGTGACAACTGTAAAAGTAATATTATATATATATAATATTATAATATATATATATATATATATATATATATTATATATTATATATATATAATATATATATATATATATATACGTATATATATATATATAATATATATATATATATATAATATTATATTATATATATATATATTTATATATATATATATATATATATATATATATATTATATATATATATATATATATATATATATATATATATATATTATATATTATATTAGGTGACACATCGGAATCATATGAAGAGAGATACCTTTCAATTTCTAATGCAGAATGATTCAATTTGTTTTCTTAAACTCGGAATAGCTTGTAGAAATATGATACACTTTCTGCAGCTAAACCACCCTGTATTCACTACGGGACAAAGTGCTGAGTATAACAATTATAAAATATAATGTTTTAAGGCCACAGGGCTAGAACCCAGACCTTTACTTTATTGCTCGTAGAACCTTTAACTAGCATTGGAATTTACCGCCTGAACACAATCTTCTGGATAGGTTCTGGAAAAAGAGTTTCAAAGGCCAAATGGATAGAAGATGACTTCCATTTTGTATTTCTGAAGGTGTGAATCCTACACAGAGTGCATGCACCTCAAGGACTTGGCATCGGAACCATAGCGCCGATAAATAAGTTTCTCTGGAGTGCTTTAGGATCACAAGTTTTGGGGCCATAAGGAAGAAGATGCTGGTCTAACTGACAACTAGGAGATGGCAGATAAATAATATAATATAATATATATATATATATATATTTATATATATATATATATATTTATATATTATATAATATATTATATATATATATATATATATAATATTATATATATTATATTGTATATATATATATATTAATATATATATATATATATATATATATAATATATTATATCATGATTTTACTAGATAAAGTGGCAAACCTATATAGATTCATTTTTATTGTACTTTATGGCTTTTCCAAAAACATTTCCTATACGTTTATTTTTTGGAGTTCAAATTTATTTAATCTTATCCTCCGGATTCATAGAATTTCCGTTTTAAAAGATACTTCTTTCTCTCTCTCTTCTCCTCTCTCTCTCTTCTCTCTATCTTCTTTTCTCTCTCTCTCTCTTCTCTCTCTCTCTCTCTCTCCTCTCTCTCTCTCTCTCTTCTCTCTCTCTCCTCTCTCTCTCTCTCTCTCTCTCTCTCTCTCTCTCTCTCTCTCTCTCTCTCTCTCCTCTCTCTCCTCTCTCTCTTTCAAACTTTTCCCTGCATAATAGCTCTCGATGATTAGTTACTTCTTTAATTTCCACTTACATTTAATCATGTGTATGGGGTCCTTTTCCTGTCATATTATATGCCGGACCCATGTGAGATGTATAGGATTCATATCACGTGTTTCATGCTTTGAGAAGTACCTAAAATTGGCATTTCACTTATTTCTTGTGTACAAATGATGAGACAGATTCGTCTACATTAGTCGTTGTGCTAAAACAAATCTCTTATAGTAAGTTATATTATGCTTTTTGATTTGCTACAAATCCCAATGCTTGTTCGTCAGATTACAGAAAATATAAATGTGACCACTCTAATAACAATCGACCAATATCTCTCTCGTCTTTTAAGTACTTGAATGAATCATTGATTTTCGCATATTTAGATCTTATAAATCTTGTCCTTTCATTCTCTGTGATGTTCAATATAATCAATTATCAGCACTACGTAATTAATAAACAATTGTAGTTCTCATCTTTAAAACTATAGCTTTCATTTTATCCACTCGCGCCTTGCTTTGTATTAAATTTTTTTTCCAGCTTAGTATAGTTTATAGGCGTTTCTTCTTTTTGTCATCAAGGCTTTACACCTATACTCTTTTTGCCTTGTGACTTATAACAGATACCACAAGAAAACAATAAGGAATAACAAACTGAAATCATATATTCACACGTCAGTTTTTTTTTTTTTTTTTTTTTTGTGGATATTCATGTTCACAAACTAGTTAGTGTATCACTTTTAGAAACTTCCGCAGCTATAAATTCTCTTACCTACTTCAGTTTTTCCTTAGTTTTTTGAAAATTACTTCTATTATTTGAGTCTTTCATGACATTTGTTCTTGGGAGTATCTTCAAGAAGGCTTCACTTTAATTATTTTTATTTTACGAAAATTATTTTATGGTATTCATCTTTGTCAATAACAATTCACACAATTCGCTGATTACAGAAATTTATTAAAGAACTTATGCCTTATATAGATCATGGATGCATAAAAGCTAACTCAGACTTTTGTATACATAGGTCAAAATTCTTTTGATTTGTCGTATTTTTAAAAATGTTATCTGTTTCTCTACGAATTTTAATCAAAAAGAACTTTCTTTTCTAGACAATCAAATTCAGCCAACGAAAATATCGGAAAGTAAACTTCTTTGAAGGGTGTTTCTCCAGCTGCAGCAAAGAATAAGCAACAGTTTAGAACATTTAGTATGAGAATACGAGTATAATATTAAAAATGAGTCAAAAACTAAATCTGATAAAGGTGAGAAGGCGTAACTACTTGGCAAGGCAAACAGTTCATGACCCTCAACTCCGAGTACTTTGGATTGGTCTCAGAAAAGTTATGCAAGTAAATTATCACTGGTTAACAAAATTTTTCTGGCATAAGGTTTTCCAACGGTTTTTAGGTAATACTGGGGTGCTGATTCCAAATCTGTCATCGGTTTTTGTCTATCACAGATTTTTGAGATATTAGATATTTCAGTTGCAAATAAACAGCAAATTTATGGTAATTTTTTGAAGAGCTGAACAGACTTACAGATAAGAATAAGGTAAGATATAATATACAATACTAATGAAAAATACATTTAATGATCCGTAGCACAAAGCTGTGATAGTGAAAGCATTTAAGTGTGATGAATGCTTTTACCACTTAGAATGCATGTGGAATTAAGTTAAAATATGTACAAAAATGTAAAATGACAATAGTGATGGTTAGATTTGGCATAAACAGACCTCTTCTTTGAGCGATCTTTGATGCACACTTGTGGAATATATCTCATGCAAGAGACGCAACAGTCATCTGTCCATCATGTTGTTGTTCCATCGACCTTGGGTGCGTTCTTCATACTTTAATGCTTTATGAAAGGTGTTCACGTTTGCTTTCGCTCATGTGACCAAAGTTCTCTGGAAGTCGTCCAAGTATATGCAAGTAGTGAACTTTGATGCTCCTTCTACATTCAAGTGCTTGGAAACTCAAGAGGCAGCTTCTCCACAATCTCATCGTAGTTGTGCGCTTTCCTGTTTCACAAGGAAATTTCCGGCAGACATGCGAGAATACATTCCAAGTCTAGCCTTTGCCGCAGTCATTCATTAAGTAGAAAGTGTGGATCTGATGATTTTTCTTATTTGAGGATATACATATTCTGCTTTTTCTTTTCTTCGGCACTGAGGACTTGGCAAAGATTGAAAAAAATATAGTTGAGGTCGTCTCCAGTGTGATAAGAACTTCACGAATTCGTCATTAAGCCAAGTTTTATGTGCAGTTGGGGTTAAATCAATTTTAGTTCTATCAACCAGAGGCTATTCTCGATGTTGTTGTCACCAGAGCGAGTAAACGATTCTTGCGTGGCCAGGTCTTTGGGTTCCCCAATGTTCTAATGTCAGCTCTGACTGTCCCCAGTAGCAAGGCAAACAAGGGTGTTGTAATCTCCTTGCTGCCCAGTGGGAAAGTTATCATTTAAACAATCCACAGAAATTAACCATCCATGAAGATGGTATTGCAATCTATCAGATTTCTTGATGTTGCATCTTTCTTTCATTTGTAAGTGTGTCCTATTTACGGGAATTGAAAGTATAATATTTCTGTTGTGCGTGATAATTATTTAAACTTTTTTTAACTACTATAATAAGTCTCCATTCACTTGAATCATATGCGAGAAGTCCCCTATTGAGAAGAATCCCTTCAACATCATTACAATAAACATACAAATCTCTTACCAGATCATTCAAATCAGGATAACTAAACATAGCAATTTTATAAGAATCTGCAACAGATGCCGTATATTCGGTCAAAACATCATCCTCATTATTTGTAGAAAGGTAAACTGATATTTTCATATACTCTCGGTAGCTCGGTACAGGCACAGGTATTTCCTCACAGTGTTCAACTAGTCGTCTGGCAGATGGGATATTTAAGTACTGTAAGTGGTGTTTGTTTGTCTTATTGAAACCTTTTACATTGACAAGGCAGAAGTGACAGTCATCCAAATGGTTTGTTGGTTCTCTACAACCTTTGCACACCAAACTCAGTTTAGCTTCTTTCCTTTTAGACGCATGATCGCAAAGTTTCAAAGTGATGCAATATACACCCTCTTGACATTAGTATTAATGTTGCTCCTTTGATCCTGCAAAGTGAAGCTACCACAGATATAGCAGAAGATACCTGTTTCATTATCTGAATCATCCTTTTTCGGATATTGTAGCCATTGTTAGATCACAACCTGCAAATGAAAATATTACAAAAAATTGTGAAAATAATTGTAAATGTCATAAAATGATATTAATGAACACACTATTGTCCAAATACACCATCTTTTATCACTAAAAAAGTCGCTGACTCGCAACAACTTGCAATCATCAGTGGCAAAGTGTTAATTTCGGTAAAACATGAAACGGGGCTTGCGATTGCATGCAAGTGTGATGTGATGAGCAATCTAAGATCAGATTTGGATCAGGCACTCCTCGAATTAGTTAAAACGATGGAAAAGTCAGCGCCGAAAAATAAGTTTTTTTTGTTGACCAGTGTTATAATTATAATATATTATAATATTAATTTATATTATATTATATATTATATATATATAATTATATATATATAATTATTAATATATATATATATATTATATATATTATTTACTATATATAATATATATATATATATAATATATATATTATATATATATTATATATTATATGATATTGAATGGACATTTCACCGAAGTCGATTTAGGAAGATTATTTCTTTCGCATCGGTTATAGGGCGACAGGGTAGCAACCCGGTCTTTCCTTTTGCTTATTATTAATCTTGGAGCAGTGTTCAGAATCTATGCGCCTAGAAGCAGATTCCTCTGGAGAGCTTGGCAGAACGAGTTTTGAGGCCTAATG
>JABUQX010008739.1:0-2500 GCA_015478945.1 Trachelipus rathkii
ATAATATTATATATATATAGTAATATATATATATTTATATATATATAACATATAAATATATATATATATTATATAATATATATTATTATATATATAATATATAATTGATATATTATAGATATATATATATATATATTATTCTAATTTATAAAAAGTGATTTTGACAAATATTATATTTGTAAGAAAAAATGTTAGTAAATTTCACTAAATTTGCTAAATCAATTTATAAATCAGTTTTCATATATTGTATACGCATTGAGAGTAGCGCAATAGTTCGCAAGGATAGACATCTCAGTTTTTTATGTCAATGATTGTTCGATTATTTAGAGGAAGGAAAATGTCCAGTATAGTCTCTTCTCCCAATAGTAATTTCTTCAAGTAGGTTTTCAGAATCCATAATGTTGGAAAAGCTTCTTTTCTTACTAAGCAGTGGACACGTGGGTAAAATTGCCTTATATGTGCAACAAAATGTAAAGAATATTTGTAAATTGTGACTTCGAATTAAGAATACTTATTGTTCGTCTATTGCTGGTGTTTTGTACGATCGTTTGCGTTGATATCCTATTTTCAACTTCCATTTAAGTCTCAATTTCTGCTTTATTAAATCTCGCTAATTGGGCTTTTCGAGATTCTTCCCTTCGTATATAATGTTACATCTTAATCTTTCTCATTTATGTCAACATTTATTCTTGTTGGTTGTGAATTGTTGTAAGTATGCAATATGCAATATTGACTTCTTTATGATGTTAAACATCCTCTTCTTCTAATGCTTGGTTATTAAATCATTCCAAGTAATTGGTATAAAAATGGAATGTGAGATAATAATCTGTGGGTTAGGAAAGTTAGGAATGTCTGGTCTATATTTGTTTGGATATTTTGGTTTAATTCTTTGTATACATAATAGCAATTTTATATCCCAGCTTCGGATGCAGTTTATGCGCTTTACACATTCTTTCAGAAATCCTACTGAATTCGAATGGGTTGAATTTCTCTGATTTGTCGTTTCATATGTTTATGTTTTAAATAGATTCACTTCATTATATGCCTATGCACTCACTAAATCAATAACGTGTGTCTGCATCTTGTTGAAAGATTGTTAATTTAAACTTTATAAGTTCCTGTTGTAAATATCATAAAAAAGGAAACCAAGAAAGAATGCCCTATAAACACTGTTTAGAGTAAGGGTAGCTTTTTTTGACTTTATCTTTCATAACTTTCACATTTTATTTGTCTAATAGTATATTATCGGGTTTATCATTTCTCTTAAATAATAAAACCGATTCGTGTAATTGGCACCTGCGAGTTTCGCAAACTTTTTTTAATCTCTTCTTGCTACCCTTAGGAATAAGTTTTTCTATTTTTTCTTCAAAATCTTTTGTTCACTTAGCACTTAAAAAATATACAACAATCTGATATTATTCCAATTCCACTTCGAATATTTTGAACTTTAGAAGCGTATGTGAATAAATTTAAGCATTGCAAAATGCAGTGAGTATAAATAGCTTTGTGACATTTTTCATTTATTACTCTCTGAACATCCCTGAACTCACTACTCATTGCTGCTGCACCGTCATACCTCTGTCCTCTTAGATTATTCATATCCCAACCAAGTTCAGTTACTTTTTCTTCAATTAATTTTGCAAAACTTATTTATCCCCGTCAAATCATTTACTGAGACGAAACACACAAAATCTTCTTTGACGGTAAGAGTTTCAATATCTACGTAACACACACATACAACGAAAATTGTTCCTCCTGGGACACATCAGTCGTCTCATTGGCTAGGACAGTTAAAAATTTACTTTTTTATGTTTTGCACACTTTTACGTTAAATGAGATGCGCAAATGACTTGAAATAAGAGCATTTTGGGACTGTGGAACTGGTTATAGCATTACCATTTCTAGCAACTAGTTTTGAATGTTTCTGAAAGTAACATGGTCCGAGCAAGTTAGGCACTATATTTTAAAAGACTCCGAAAATTAGCCAATCGTTTTCCCACAGGGCAAAAGAGGTTCAAATTGAGCCCTGAAGTCATGATTGTTCCACAGGTAAAACGATATATTTTGCTTACACAGAATCGGAATTGTTTTCAAGCATCGGAATTTGCCCGGCTTTGCTACTGTATTCGGCCTCATTTTTCTTCTGACTGTAATCTGTTTGTGGTGATCCTTTCGATTTTTTCTTGAACCTGCCTTTTCTACAGCAAAAATATCTTTCTACTGATTCTTTGTGGAGTACTTTATTGCCTTCGGTGTTTTTTAATACTCTCATGGCTTTCTTTAAGTTTGAAATATCGTCTCGAGACAAAAAACACCCAATTTCTGGTATTTTTCTCTACCTTTTTCTTTTGTTTCCAAAAACAATGCCCAATTTGAGTAATTGAAACCCTCAAGCATTTTTATCAGAATAAGCTAACCACTTAATATCATCAAGCCACTTTCTTGAAAATACTCTTTCCCGACCTTTGCCTTTCCTGAGCAGGAATATATATTTTGAATC
>JABUQX010008740.1:0-2500 GCA_015478945.1 Trachelipus rathkii
ACGTATTAACTATGAGCTCTTATTACAAAAATAAATCGTAAGAATCTACAACAGGTTGTTTTATATAATATCCTTCCTTTATACTAGTATTGAGGTTACTGTCTTACATTCGTGTGATCAAATTAAAGATATTATGGCCTTCATGTAAATCAAGTTAAATGGGTTTAATCTTAATTTTCAGGACATATTTGAAGTCCGGTACGAAAGAGTAGTGATATTATATATATAATTTCTGATGATGTTTAAGGATAGTATATTCTTCTATCAATATAGGTCACTTATGATCGTACATTTACATATTTTAAATAATTTTAATAAACTGTTGCCCCTAGGTAAAAAGTTTTAAGAGTAACAACAAAATCTGAGATTGATGCTATATTTCAAATTTTATTAATTTTCATTACATATATTTTTATATTGAAGCAATTTAGGTTTGGTACATTCATGATTAAGGTCTAATCTAGAGTAAGAGTCTTTAACATATATATTTATTATCATGTATATATATTAGTTACGTTGACATATAATTTATTAGAGACGACAACTTGTGTCACTTTACATACAATATATTAAAAAAACGTGGATATTAATATATACTGATCATATGTTTCATTTATCCCTTATTTATAATACTTAGTTATAGGGATATAATACTTATATGAGTCTTATTAACATAACTGTGATCAATTAGATTATAGAGATATTCTTGATACCTATTCTAACCTTACTCAGTAATAAATATATGATTAAAAGTGTTTTACAACCTTCCCTTAGAAGTATTACTATAGGAAAAATATCTCCTTGTAGTTTATTTATCCCCATTAAGTCTTTTAAAGATTCCACTAGATCATGTAGGATGTGAGAGGTATGAAGGTAGAGAGAAGAAGAAGAGAGACAGAGAGGAGAATAGAGAGAAGAGAGAGAAGATGAGAAGTATGAGGAGAGAGAGAGACTTTATCACAATGATTTTAGTGTATCAAAATAATTTTTACTCGTCGAGATACTGTAAAGGGATATCACAATGAGGATATTAGACGGACTAGTATCCAGATATCATTTTTATTAATTTATATTTATTATAATAATTATATAATGAATTTACTTGTATTGCATATCTATTATTATTGAATTATTATTACTATTATATTGATGTGATTATTACTCACATAAAATAGGATGAGTTTAAATAAAGTATATTCGATTATTAATTTACGAAGAGTATATCTATACTAGACACATATTATGTAAATCTCTGAGCTATAGTACTTAATATCCAATCGTATTAAATATACACAATAAATATTTCCATAATATATATACTATTATACATATTATATATTAATATTTTTATTGACCTATAATATCATATAAATACTCCACATCAAACTTATTATATAAGATATATTTATTATTTTATTTTTATATATTATATTATATATATATTAATATTTATAATATATATAATATATATATATATTTTATTATATATATATATATTATTTCCATTTAATTATTGAGAATAAATTTTTTCGATGATAATTAAATTGGTGACGACTTTTCAATTTCTTTCGAATTTTCAAAGGAATTAAGTTTTAATCCACAAATTGAATTTGGAAATAGCAGAAGCGTTCATGACTTTGAGAAGTCCTCTCTCTCAGTTTCTCTTCTTCTCTCTCTCTCTTCTCTATCTCTCTCTCATACTCCACGTCTCTCTCTCACATCTCTTTCTTCTCGTCATTATCCTCATCATTTAGTTCTGACATAAAAATAACCCTAGGAGCTTATAAGTACTATTGTGGTCTTACAAAAAAAAAAAAACCAAGAACGTAAGTAATATTGACAAGACATAATGTTGTTCTTCTCACTTCTAAACAGGTACTGTCTTCACTAGCATTTCTGTGATCTACACATTTAACATGATTGGTTGCCACTCTCTCCTCCCTCACGTAAAAAGGTAAAAGGGTTTACCCTTAATTTTTCCACAAGGACCATTTGGTCGAGAACAAACGTTATACCTATTCCTGATATGTTGGTCTCTCTTCATTACGCCACTGTCGTACCTCTAATCTTAAATTTTATAATAATTCGTTGCCTCTATCCTCCCACTCTCACTTCATCTCACTCCTCCTTTTACTCTCTCTCTCTCTCTAATATTCATTAAATGTATAACTGTTAATGTTATGTTAATCCGTTAATTGTTAATGTTAACTGTTACTGTCAATGCTCATATAATAGATAATAAGTAAAAATATGATAATGCTAATGAAGAGTTAATGCATAGAAGAGTCTAGAATAAAAACTGGAGTTGGATATGATGAGCTAAGATATGATGATGATAGAAGATGATAGAATAGATTGAAAGTTACCGAATTTTTTGCATATTTGATTTGCATATAGTATGAATCAAGTAATGATAAATAATTTGATGTAACAATCACATCATATTTTAGAGGAAGTGATGATGAATAATGATAGTGGTTTGATGGTATACTTGCTATGT
>JABUQX010008740.1:7500-30000 GCA_015478945.1 Trachelipus rathkii
GTATGGAAAGAAGGAAAAATACCAGCAGAATGGAGGAAAACAGTAATCTAGAAGATAGAAGAATATGCGGAAATTATAAAGGAATAGTATTGTTAGTGGTGGCTAGTAAAATATATGAGAGGATCTTAGAAAAAAGATTGAGGATGGAGGTCGAGGACAAGATTAGAAAATGGCGGCACGGTTTAAGACCAGGGAAAAGTACGACTGACCTAATATTTTACATGAAGATGCTAACAGAGAAAATCATAGAGCGAAATAGGAGCATATGCTGCATTCATAGACTTAGAAAAGGCATTCCACAGAATAAACATGGAGAAACTGTGGAGAGTGTTAGAAGATCCGATGTATGTCATACCAGAAAGCCTGATAGCAGCCATTAAAAGGATGTATGAAAAACAAATAAATATGATTAGAGGAAAAGGAAGAGAGAAGTTGTTTGAAGTGAAAACGTGGGTTGGGTATGGAACTGTACTGTTATCATTGCTATTTACACTTTACCTGGACGGTTCTCTTGAAAGGATATGCATAAGGAAGAATAGGGAGCACAAGTTGGTTATGCGGATGATGCGACGGTGATAACATCAGTGACTCAAGACCTTCAAGAAGCTTTGAATAGGTGGAATGATGTACTGAAGTCAATGGGCATGAGAATTGTGATTGCAAGAGAGAGAGAAGAGATAATAGTGAACATAGAAGGTACAAGGCTTAGGCAAGAGAATAAATTTAAGTATTTGGGCGAAGTATTTGATAATCAAGGAAGACAAGATGACCAGTTGAATTTGAGAATAGGGAGATTCTTACAGAATGTGGGAATGTTACACCCTTTGCTAAAGAAAAGAGGGATACCAACAGAAGTTAAAATTTTAATATATAAGCAATTCTGAGACAGATATTGTTGTATGGATCTGAATGCTGGACATTTAATACGGTACAAAAAAGCAGAATAGAAGAAACGGAGATTAGGGTGCTTTAGAATCATTAGAGGTGCATATTTGAGAGACAGAATGAGTAGCGAACCCATGAGGAGAGAACTGTGGTGGCATACCTCGTTTCTTGGGATGCGTGGAGAGGAAATCAGTTAAGATGGCCTGTTGACACGCTGAATAAGAATTTGAGAAAGGGGGAGATTTGAGAAGAGATGATGATTGAAGACGAAAGGGAGGAGACCAGCAGGAAGATCCGAGGAAGAGATGGAGTGACATCTGTGGCGGAGGCTCAGACGAAGAGGCAAAACGATAGAGGGAAGTAGAGGAGGAACGAACATTTGAAGACAGATGTTTGGAGAAGATTGTGGATGAGTAGCACCTGACAGGCTCACCCTAGACAGAACTGGATGGTTACAATATATATCTACTATTAACTACTATAAATATATTCATAAGTATACTACTACCTCTACTATAGTATTATATAGCTCATTAAATACTCTAATAGTACTACGCTATATATTCCTCATTCTTTATCTATATATATATATATACTATATATTACTACTATATATTTATATATTCATTATATTATACATCTCTATAGTAGTTACTCTCTCTCCTATCTTATTATATATATCTTATAGGTATTATAATTTGCAAATGAACCTTGAACTATTTAGAAACTTATTGTTTGAAAAATGATTTTTCCCCAACACTTTTTAATTGACAATACTTATTTAAAAAACTACGTAACGATGAAATTTAATATCACCTTCCTCCACCCTATATATTCCTGCTAATAAAAAAGATTTTTATATTTGAAATTCCGTTTTTAGGAAAGAATTAGTTTACGAATTAATAGAAGAATAACTTAATTATATTGAACTCATCTTTCCCACGAATTTAAGTTTAAATTATTTTTCATAAATTATTAAATTGCGAAGGATTTTTGGTTAAAAATTCTTTTAAAGTTAGCAAAGAAAAATCTGCCGCTTATCTTTGTGTCCCTTCTTCACTTGTTTTATCTTTACATATAAATGTTGTATACGCTGTGATGCTTTCTTAGCAATATCTCGGTATAAGACCATTTAGCATGTCATCTCTCCAACACGAATTGCTAATAATAATTCCTCACAAGGTTATTCAAGTAGACACAGAGGAATGCCACAATCTAAATCCACCCTATTCGCGGACACCATTTATAATCCATCTTCCATGTTCTAACATCACTAATATATCGGAATCAAATTATTCAAAAATTTTAGACCAATAATGAGAAATGCTGAGATTATATATTGAAGTTTTGGAAATCTTTAATATAATAGAGAATCATAAAGTACACCTCCTTAAAATGAAAAATCTACATATTTATATAATTTAACATTCCTTAAAGTGAAGTTTGAATTAATCTATTTTTTGGTTGAATGTTCTAGCGATTTTCTCGACTGTAATACGGAATGATATCTTTATATTCCGATTCCTAATCTCGGTATAGAGCTCAAAAAAGTGAAGCCAAGCAAACTTCTATTATTAACATTTCTACACGTAGATCAATAAATAGTTTTATTTTGTTTAATCTTTATTTATTCATTGTTCAGACCTTAGAAAATGGGGTGTTCTTGTAGAGTGAGACAACTATGTGATTATAAAATAAAAATTTTAAAATGTTTAGGATCGTTTTAATAATTTTACCACTTAAAAATATAGAATATATGATATTTATTAATAATATATATATTATATATATATATATTTATTATATAATTTTGTTATTTATATTATTTATTTATTCATATTCACAATTATAATATTATATTTATTTTTTTATTTTTTTATTAATATTAAATATATATATATATCTTATATATATATAGTATAACTATTATTGGGTATAAAACTTGGGAGGGAGGAGGTTTTAAATCTAATTTAATTTATAAGTATTATAATATGTATAAGGATTGATTTTGTAATAACAGTATCTATAGTTTTTTTGTATTCGGTGTAATCAATATTTTTCAACTATATATATTATATATAATATTATGATTTTTCAATAAATAATTAATTAATTATTTATTAATCTAACTATAATATTATTATATAAGTTATGATATTAAAAAGAAATGTAAATGCTAATATTATATATATTATTAACGCGTAACTCACTTAAAATGTAAGCTCTTTGAGGTTAAAAAAGATATAATGACGTTATTAAATCTCATAATCATATTTAATATTATTAATAAATTAATATAAGAAAGTAGATAACAATCAATAATATTTCAAAAATATAAAATAAATTACGTATACATTTTATTTTATTTTCTGACAAGTATTAAAATGCAAAATTGCTATAATATTTTACGTTTATATAGTTTATATAAAATATATTTATAAAAAATTATTATAATATAAAATATATATTAAAATGGGACATAGTATATATAAATATATGATCAAAGATAATAATTTATTAATATAATATTATTAATAAATTATACCAATTAATTTATAATTAAATAGAATTTATATAATAATATTATAAATATACTATATTTCACCTTCTGATTACATATTTTTTAACTTTATTGAGTGTTAAAAATAGTTCTATATTTTTATATTCATTAATATAGTATAAAATATAAAGAATTAAATCTAAAACGGTTACACTATATTATCTACATTAGATTTAATTGCCAACAATTTTAAAAAACTGTTGGATCTATATCATTTGCACACTGTCATTGTTCTTTCATATATTTTATCGAGGATATGAACCAGATAAATAAATTCTATATATTAACAATCAACACACAATCAACCTCAACAACAACTACGATAAACACTACACACACCACACAAATTATTACACACAACACACAACAAATTTACACACATATATTTATATAGAATTACTATACGATAGTATTATAATATATATAATATAAAATATGAGTACGTATCGCTACACATTTTTGACATATTAACTGATATGAATTCCAATATGAAACATTTATATATGCGAATAAAACTATATCATATTATATATATATATATTTGTTATATATTATATATATAAACATAAGCATAAAATTTATTATATCTATACAGTTTTCATATTACTAATATAGCACTATACATCGCCTGTTCAAAAAATATATGTGCAAACAATGTAATAATTGTTAAAAATAATATTTTTTATATATAGGTTATGTAATATATATAAAATACTAATAATATAATAATAATTTATATAAAATAATTTTTTAAAGTTTGCATATTAATATTGTATGAAATTATTTTTCGAATATTTCTTTAATCTTTGGGAGAACATCTAGAGGTTGAAGAACAGAAAAGGGTATATATAATATATATATAAGATTCCATATATATATATTATTGAAATAAATTTTAATAATATATACGTATAATTATATATATATATTATATATATCATTATTATGTATATATGATTATATTTTATAGATTATTTATAATATAATATATTAATTAATTTAATATATATATATATTATTATTATATTATAAATATTAGATATATATATATATATATATTAATTATATATAATAATATAATCCAATATAAAAATTACATATATTTATGCTAATTAAAATTAAAAAAAAATAAAACAAATATTTAGAAAATTATTAATCTTAGGTTCTCCATTCTCTGTACGGAGTTTGCGCTAAACATCTTTGATTGTTCCATTCTTATATATATTATTAATATATCACAGTATATATATAGTATATAAACTATTATATATTTTTATTTTCATAATATATTATATGAGGAGCTGTGAGCCACTGAAGCAATGAGCGACGGAGACTACCCAGGTTTTGGGTATGGAGCCTGAGTGAGCCTAGGAAATATTTTTCGGGGGTGAGAAAGCCCGGTAGCCAGAATTATTTATTATCTAGGTGAGTAAGTGGAGCCGGGAGCCAAATTTTCTTGGGTATATAGAGCCTCGGAGAACTAGAGAGGATCATGTAAACAAATAAAGGGGGCTGCTCACTCGTGAGTCATTCACCTGTAATATCCATTAAATTAATATATTTTTACATATAAGCAGGCAAAATAAGGGTGAAATAATTATCATAAGAGTATAGGAGATTTTATATATGAAGAATTTAGAATCATATACCTTAAATTTATACTTTCGAGAAATAAAGAAGAAATTTAGCAAATGACAAGAAATATTCCAATTTACATTAAGGAGGAAATTATTTTAAAAGAATAAATATTAATTTTTTCGGTCGGTAGCTCTTAATCTTTGTTTAAATCCACAGTTCATGAATCTTTCTCACTAACTGAGGTACTATTTTAATTTAAAAGTATAAGAATGCACTCTTTGTAGGATATCTAAGAGTCGCTCAGAACATGTTTGAATAAACAAGAGTAATATATAAATATATTATATATATAGAAAATCTTGGTCATAAGTCGAATTATACAGTTTCAGTGATTCGTTCTTGTTGAGCATCAAAATGCCAAGGACGAAGAATGATAGAAGCTTAGTGTTTTGATTGGAAGTGAGGGTGCATCTTAACCGATGAAGAAAAGCTTTTGGAAAAAGATTACGTGTGGACATTTTTTGAAAATTTCAAACCCTCAAAAAATTTCCACTTTCAAACTACTTAGTATAAGCAGTACAGAGTCATAATGCATTATATAGATCGAGACAGAATCAAATTTAACTGTTTTAACGTAAAGTTTTATCCTCCTTAACTATTACATAAATAAAATTTTGGGTACAAAAGATGCTCCTTTACATCATCAGATCAATATATATATACAGGCTTTGCTCAACTCAAGCCGAGTGTTATGGCCTTATTTCGATATATTATCAAAATAATAATTAAAAATCGGTATTACTAAGGAACATATCGTTCAATTTATTACTCCCTAGACTTTATTTTTAGGAAAAAAAAATTTATATTTTTTTATATATAATATATTACTACATAATTTATATTTTCAGAGGAAGAGTCGGACAAGGGACATAACAAACAGATAAATTAATTATAATATTATTTATTTATTTTAAATTTTGTTATTTTACTAAATAATCTTTTATTTATAAATTTTCTTAATGACATAGTCAAAATAAAAGTGTCACTAATAACCAACAAACATAACATTATATATAATATTTTTTACTGGAGGGAGAGGTCCATTGGTAACCTCGAGCTTTATCTGAGAATATAAGTATATATATATTAATATCTATATATATATATAAATATTAATATAATTAATACTATATATATAATCTATATATATATATATATTATATATATATATATAATAATTATTATATATATTAATATAATATATAGATATATTATATATTATATTAATTATAATATATATATATTATATATATCTATATATATAATTTATATTATATTAATATTAGAAGGTTAAGGGCCTCACGGCATTGTGACTACACTATATTCTAGAAAGGGAACTTTACACTATAGTAGTATTTCAACCTAAGGATCTATTAGATGAGGTGATTACACACATAGTTATCTTTTGCGTTGAGGGTCTCTGCTTAGTACTGGATTGTTGGCATATATTAATAGATATATTAATATAATATATATAATATAATATATTAATATATATAGATATATATAATATATAATATATAGTACGCTACTATATCTATATCATACTTAATATTATAATATCTGCTACGAGTAAGTAGTAATTAATATATATATATATATATATTGTAGATTATAAAATTAATAATATAAAATTAATATAGAATGAATTTTAGTATTATATAACTATATATAATGTAAATCTGACAATATAACGATATATCCATTTTATTGATTGATAGTACATTAAAACCATCTCAAAATACAGGATCAATAACCCACTAAATATAAGTCCATATACCTACACCTGGATAGGGGCGATGGAGGGCCGCGGGGGAATACTTAGTATTATGAAGAAAGATTAATTCATTAACGGGGTTATGAAGAAGTTATATACGAAATTATACCTATATACTGATATCATAACTCACCCAATGTATAATGATAAGTATATATAAGGGCGCTACTATATAATCATGACTATATATATACCTGATGTAATTAACAATAACGTTTATCTCTATACTAACGAAGATAAAGATTAAGGTGAGTATGGAAAAATATAATTGAGTGAGAGTATAACTCAATTTGCTTAATAGGATATAATTTTATATATATCTTTTTATATTCTTGAGTAGCGTACATTATACGTAATGAACGATATATTAGGCAAAATTAGTATTCTTAAAAAAACTCTATAGTATATATTATTCTGTGAGTAGTGTCAAAATTTAATATATTGATATGGGCTGCGCTCAACCTTATCCGTAAAACAAAATTTTTTAAATACAACTATACGTATATGAATCCAGCGTATACAAGTCAATATCTTGGAGTCTGGAATGTTATGGTTACTTAATTGGGGGCATTATAAAGACACATTATCAAATACCTATATTACAAACTTCTATACTACCTACGATCCTCGTTTTTGAGAAAAATTTAAGGTGTAATGAAATAAATCTATGTAGCTACTTGAGTTCATAAAAATATAGTGAAATGTTCTGCAACGAATATATTTTGTTAGAGTATGGGTGTACGCCAAGTGTTTTTTGGGGGGCTGTTTTCTTTATAATAAGCCTTGAAAATAGTTTTACTTACTATAATTTTATATCAAAATAATAAAATCAAACATTTATTATATTAATATATAATATATTTATTGAGAATTACCGAAAAACTAGATACGCCATCTAGTGGATGGTAATATTTATTGATTCTAGAAATGTATCAAATAAAAGTTCTCCACCACTTTTAAAAAATTTCCCATTCCCTGCACTCCCCATCCTATGATAGGTAATATATAACTATATATAATACTATACTAGAAATTCATTTAATATATTCATTAGTTATATATATATATATTATTTATATTATATTTATTAATATGTACTAGTATATATAATTTTTTTTTCTGTGCAGTATCTTAATATTAATTAGTTATATTATTACATATATATATTAATATTAATATACTATATAATATATATTAATATATATATTAATATATATATTAAATTATATATTATATATATAATATTATAATATATATAATATCTTTATTTAAATATTTCTGAAATTTAGATAATTAGATTACTATTGTCCTTTATATAGTTGAATTAACGAAATTCTTTTCGAGGGACTGTATATCAATCAACGTATGTGCTCGGTTAGTCTGCCATTCATACCAATATCCCATTATATAATACTTTAATGCTTTAGCATTCTCAAATTGGCAGCACAATTAGCCCTGTACGTACTTACACGATACTGTCAGCCGTTTATTGCTAAAAATTAGTTGACTGTATAAAGATGTTTACTGTGAATGTTATTCTCTATTACTCCCTGGCTGGTGGCATGGAACAAAATAGTCCTTATTAAAGTTGGACTCAATTACTATATTATCTAATAGATTAGGCAATTGTAAAGATTTCTTAACAAAGGTTTGGATTCTGAGTGACTGTTTCGTGCACTTCCAATCTTGATCTATATTTTGAATAATATCTTGCTATTAAAGGTTGATGTTGGTTTTGACAGGTTCAAAAACCTCTTTGAGCTGGTGGCTAACTGGATTCTCTTCTTTTCTTGTTTCCTAATTACGCCTGAAAAACCTTAAAGGTACTATTTTTTTCTCCTCTAGGGCTCATACTCTAGCATAGCTATTATGATATCACTTTCTCATGGATGGAGCACAACTTTATGTTACGAGTCTGAGTTATTTTTAGGCTCAATCGCTTCGATAATCACTGCAAGATTCTTTTGTCTCGTTTTTAAGTTCGGACCCAGTATCAAGGCACCAAAAGAATTCATCTTCTCCAGCTCTAGTATGACCTGGTGGTGTGATGTAAGAACTGTTTATATTCCAAAACCATCCTGGCGTACAAATCGTTTATTCACAATATATAATATAAAACTTCGTATAGTCTTGGAGAGAAGTCTCTATTTTTCTTGAAAGTTGTAGTAGAAACGTATAACCGTAAGAGTAGTAGGGGAGTCATTCCGGGACACCGTAGCTCCGCCCCCTTTTTTGACCTTGACTGACCGCTGGTCATTTTGACCAACGGTATTTTTACCTGACCTTGACCTTTTTTGGCCCCAATTTTTTACTGACAGTTACCTTCATGGGTGTTTTTTTTTTTTTTATTATTTTTTTAGAATTTTAATTTTATTTTTTTTTTTTTTTTTTTTTTTTTTTTTTTTTTTTTTTTTTTTTTTTTTTTTTTTTTTTTCTTGGCTTCTTTTTTTTTTTTTTTTTTTTTTTTATTTTTTATTATTATAGAAGTATTATTATTTTATTAATTTTTCTTATTGTTCTTTAATTAATCTCTTTTTTTTCTCTCATTTATATTATATTAGTTCAAAAGGGATACATTAACTTGTTTCGTATTCTATTGCACACCTTGGCCATTTTTTTGATTGAGTAATTTATATAAGCGTTTGTATATATAAAATTACGAAAATATTTTTATTAATTCGTAACGCCGTATTCGTTTGGCACGCATGCACTCATGGAGAGATCTTTTCATGTACTCAGTCGGTTCGTCGGCGTTTATCGTTCTCTCAAATTAGTAAATATGAGGTACTACGGAGGTACGGAAGCACACACGCGAACTTGCATGTAGTATATATACGCAGACCGAACGCGTCGATGAATTATTAGCGATTTATTACGACGAAGACGAGACGATTTGAAAATTATGACGGGATAGATTATACAAAAACGCTTTATAAAACAATAATGGCGGACGCAGTCAACAGGTTTAGTGCTTTTAAAAAAATAAAAAAAAATAAAATATAATAATAACTAAAAAAAAAAGAATTATTAAATAATATCTTAAAAAAAAAAAAAAAAAAAAAAAAAAAAAAAAAAAAAAAAAAAAAAAAAAAAAAAAAAAAAAAAAAAAAAAAAAAAAAAAAAAAAAAAAAAATAATATAAAATCAAAAAAATAAAAAAAAAAAAAAACCCACCTTAAATCTAAAAAAAGAGGAAGGACAAAACAAACAAGAAGAAAAAAATGGTTCGCAAACCTAAATTTCTCGCAGTACTGCCTTACCAAATAAAAGGCGGAGCTACGGTGTCCGGAATGACTCCCCTACTACTCTTACGGTTATACGTTTCTACACAACTTTCAAGAAAAACTCTTCAAAATCTAGTAAATATAATAATGAACGTTTACGCATCAGGATGGTTTTGGATAAAGTCTCATCCAAAGGCAACTGATGGAGAGTGAATTTTTTGGTGCCTGATGGGCCTACTTAAAAACGTAGACAAAAATCATGCAGTGATTATCGAGCGTGGGCTAAAAACCAACTCGTACTTTGCTCATCCTGAAAATATATTACTTGAGTTAGACCTCGTCTCGTTAGCAAAGAAGACCAGCAAGCTCTTTGGGATAATATGGATATTATAGATTGTTTTGCTACTGATCATGGTAAATTTCTTAGAAATTTCTTGTTTCATAAGGATCTTATATTCCTTTCTATATGATATTCAATAAATAAAAATATTATTTCGAGTTTAAAGGTTTAAAAAAATTTATTAAACATCCATGTTGTATAAGAAATTATTATCAAAATACCAATCTTAGTAATATATATAGTTTCATATTTTCATTTACAGAAAACATATTGAATTCCTATGCCACAAATAGCCGGGAGTAGAATACATAGCAGTACATCTAGTAACATAATTTAGTCAATTAACGGCTTTGTACAAGGTTAATACTGATGTAGGCTACAGTGAGGCAATTGAGCTGCCATTTTGAATGCGCATATAAAAAAGCTATAGGGATATTGGATATGAAAGGCATTTATTATATTAATGCACACAGAGCACTTGTTGAAATGTAATTACAAGTCCTCAGAAAGAAACTTTCGGAATTCCAACTATAAATGGAAATTAGAACTAATATACTATATTTACAAGTAAAAATATTATAATAAAATATATTAATATATATATATATAATATATTAAATATATTAATATATAATTTATATATATTAAATATATATAATATATATATACATATATTAATATATATAATTATATATATATTAATATATATATATATATATATAATTAATAGTATATATATATATTATATATTATTATATAAGATTAATATAATCTGATTCCTCATTCAAAAGATACCCAACATTTGGTCAGTTGGAGATAGTTATTTATTAAAAAAATGGGAGAACCTTTTTATTTGTTCATTCTAGAATCAAAATATTACCATCACTAGATTGACGTCTTAAGTTTTTCGGATTCAAAAATATATATATAATATGTTTATGATTATATTTTGAAATAGTATAGAGTAAATATCTTATCAAAGCGAATTAAATGGGTCATGCCCCACAAAAACACTTGGACTCAACCATAACTCATCAAAATATATTAAATTCGTTGCAGAACATTTTATTTGAACCAGTAGCTTTACAAAAGTAAATATGATCCCACCATAATCACCAATTTTTCATTCACAAACACAGAATACGTAGTAGTAAGGGTGAATTGGCTTTGGAATAATGTTTCTTTGAATGCCCCCATTAATTGTATATACACGCATAAACATCTAGAGACCATGATATTGACTTTGACTTATGTGAATTCATATCGTTTTTAGATTTTGTTGAAATTTTATAAAAATCGAGATATGTTTCGACCCACCCTAATATATATATATTATATATAATATATAATATATTATATATATATATATATATATATATATATATATTAAATATTATACTATATTATAATATTATTATTTATATATTATATATAGTATATTTATATAATATATAATAATATATATATATATATTATAATTAGGGTATATATATATAGATGATATTAATACCTAGGAGACCGGAGAACTTATTTTATGGAGTTACGGCCTGAGTATATATCACTAGTATATCTTTTCACGGTGAGGCAAAACTCCATTATTATGAGGTAAAAGTTCCGGGTATTACTAGGTAAGATTATTACCGTATATCAATATAACCTTAACATAGTTAATTCTATACTATAAAAAAACTTGTCTGATTAACAAGCATTAGGATAGTTATTACTCTAGATATATAGGATATCTTTAGTGGCATCTATTGACTTATCCTATTATACTTAGAAGTGGGATGCTGTTACTTAGGTTGTAATTGGGACTAAAATAATCATGTATGTTTACTCCGCTCTCCATTGTTTAGTTCACGGTATGTTATTTAAACGCCTCGTATATATAGAATCTTTCTATATTCTCCATTCATAATACACGTACTAAATCCTCATACTATAAGACTAGTAGTATAGTACCATAAATTGTGGATATAAATCAGGTAATACTAAATATTAAATTTAAATTAAGTATATATAAATTATAAGGGAATATACTGTCCCCACCTTGTATATCTAGTGTATTTATTTGTGTTCACTTTAATATTGCACAATCAAGTATAGCAGCAGAACCTCAACGCAAGAACCTATGGTTTGAATCCCTCAATCTTAATCCTAGGTTGAAACTACTAGTGAAGTCCTTCTAGAATAGGGCAATGCCGTGAGGTCGCTAAACCTCTAATATATATATTATATATAATTATTAAAATAAAGTTTCTAGCAATATACTATTTTATACTTATATTTATCTGGTATAGAGTTATAAATTTATTAAAGACTCTATTAATATAATTTATATTATAAAAAAAATAATTAATAGTCATATATTATTTAAATAAAAATAAATGACTTTGTTATACTCAATAAGAAAGCTTATGCATTTATTAATTTTATAAAATAGTCTTATGAGTATTTTTTCAAGAGCTAGAGGTTACGTACAGTCTAGATTCTATAAGGATGGGTCCATTAGGCGTACTCACGACAGAGAGAACCATTATTTATATATAATATCTGTACGCACCGTTGATCTCGAAGTCTCGCATATATGATGAACTAGACACCAATATTGATTTTGACTTGACAATTATATAATAAGTTAAATTTCACTAACTAAACAGATTTTTTTGAAGAACGTACAAATAATCAAGATAGTATTATTTAATAAAATTAAAATTATATCTATTCTATCCAATATATTGAGAGATTTTTTCCTAGATATCGATAGTGTTAATATTAATGAGAGTGAATCTCTGTTCTTGTTAGAGCCCGAAATATTTACTATGAAAAATTTCTTTTGATTTTATTACAGTTATTCAATGCAATGCAGTTTCCAGTTTCCCAATTATTAACAATTTTACAATGCACCATCTTATATTAAGATATATAATTTTAAATAACTTTTTAAAATAGATGATTCCTAAAGAGATTCCAGTATATGATACTATTCCAAATGAAGATTATATATAATTTTTTATTTAATTTAGTCGTGACATAATGGAGCACGAAACACTCGACACTTTGAGTATTAGGTAGACAAATAGAATTAACGCTTGTTTCAGATACATTGAATATCAGTTAAAATGAGATGACACTCAATCTGCAAAATTTTAGATAGGTAAAGAAATGGGATATCAAATACTTACTCTATACCAGAGAGTTAAAGCAATGTTATATATTTGATTTTAGCTGTCAATAATATCTAATAAATAATAATTATCATCATATATTCTAAATTTTAGATTTCATATTAGTTCTTGACTACATTTCTTTGTGGGTTTGAAAGGTGTTTCTTTGGTACTGTGGGGTTTCAAGTCACTAATTTGTGTATTGATTATTATTTCAAAATGCGTATTATGCTCGGCAAAGCATATCAAATTCGCAGAAAGACACTCAATTGTAATTGTCGCTAATTGTTCAATATCTGGAGTTATATTGGTCTCATACCACGTCGTCCATGGATAGAATGACCAGATCAGAGATTAGATATTTCTTCTCCTGAAACTATCTGTATGAGACTTCAGAAACCAGAGAGGGGTCTTAGGTATATAGTCTCATTACTACTTTTTTAATGCTGAGAGTGAGCACGACATGAAGACATATATACTTGAAACTTTGAAATATTATAAGAGAGCCTCAATATCTTGATGAAATGATTTCTTAAACTGTTGTTGATATAAACTATAAAGTATAGCCGATACCGCACACATATAATACTAAATTATGTATTCAGAGTTAACATTCTTTCCCCCTATTTATCTACATATGGAAATATTAATTTCTTTGTCACCATTATGCTGAAATCTTTCTCTATTTATTTTGCGATATAACAGCTAATAAATTAGTATAATGAATTCAATATTTATTACTATATAAACTAATTACTCCGGCTGAATATTTCTTTGCTGTAATGTAAAAATATTTTTATAATTATGATCTAACACCACGAGCCGGGAGGAGCCCCTTTTTTGTAGTCTGATCCGGTTCCCGGCTCTATATACCTCAAAGAGGAATTCGGAGCCTCCCGGCTCCACCCCGGGAGAAGGATAGGTTTCGGACTCTCTACGCTCCACACCAGAAAAAAATTATTATTCACGAGCTCGAGGCTCCACCCAATAAAACTCATGGTGAGCTCCCGCAGCTTGCTCAGATATTAGCCCACTAAGCTACCCGTAAATTATATTATATTAACTAATATACGTAGTATTATATTAATTATTTTTATTATACAGTAGAAGGAGTATATATATATATTAGTATATATAATACCTATATATAATATATTTATTATATATATAATATCTTATATAATAATATATTAATAAAGATATATTTAATAATATATATATTATTATTAAAATTATATATATTATAATATATATTAATATTATTAATAATATATATAATATATAATCATATATAATATATATATATTAATTATAAATATAAATTATCTATCTATCTAAATCTTAATATATATATATATTATATATATATATATAATATATATATATAAATTATTAGTAATAATATATAATAATATATATATATATATTATAATATATATTATATTTATAATATATATTATAATATTATAATATAATATATTTAGGATAAAATATATTGAAATATAATATACTATAGTGAGGTAGGAGAAACAAATCACAAGAATATGAATTACATTAGTCTTCAATTGTAGTTAATATTATTTATCAAGAGATATCACAAGCTGAACCTAATGAATATAATATATATTATATAGAGAGTGATAATATATATGAAACAAAGAGGAAAGTTATGAATGTAATTAATAGATAGAATTGTCGGGTTTTAGTTATAATGGTTAAACATTAACCTATAATTAACGAGTGGTATAAGATAATCATTTATCATGTCTTCGTATAGATATCAGAGTGAGTAATATGTTAAAGATGAAATGATTTCTCATGTCCATAACATAGTGTTATTTCACACGAGTACAGTATAATGTAATTTACTTTAGTATCTAACCTGTCAGTCTAAAGGTGATTATGTATCCCTATCGGTTATAGTGCATAGCTATAATTCTATACATATTAATTAGAGTTCACCAGTGATTCACTTTGTATTCGTCACGTAGCTTAGTTCACCATATATAGCAACAGGATGGCAGGGAATATTTATGGTGAATAATAACACTAGCTTGAATGTATACGCGGCAATATATATTAACTATTAATAATATAAATCGCTTATCAACTCATTATTGTATGTGAGTAAGGTTCATGGCGTACATAATTAACCATCTCTAGTGTGTGTTGTGTGTGTGTGTGTGGTGTGTGTGTAGGTGTAGCTGTGTGTGTGTAGTGTGTTGTGTGATGGTGTGTGAGTGGTCAATTATGAAATTATTTTCTATACGCTCAGTACCTCTCGTACGTATAGCTTTGTTACAATAATACATGAAACGATAAACAAGCAAAGTTAGACTCACATAGTCTCGTTATACATTGGTATGACACATTAAAACTTTACACGAAGGATCACTGAGAGAAGCTATTATGAACTTTGATTTCTTATGTAACACTATACGAGAGAGTATTATGTGGTGAATACAGAGATTGTGACACCAACTCTCTCTTATACTATCTATCAGTACAGAAAATAATTATGCATCGATTATGAGAAGTGGTCTCAATGAAGTTATAAGTTAGCGCCTACTATCAACGACATGTATGCTATGAGTATGATCTAACCTTGTTCGTTTCAGAGCGTAGTAGTTAAAGGTAACTCTGCAACGCTTCACTGCAATATATTACAACATAAGGTTTAATATCATAAATATCTGACTGATACTAAGAACCTACCGCAGTCCTTCTGGACTTTCTCTGTTCTCGATTAATTAAAAATATTATGTTTACTCATACTTTGGCTACTATGAAGTCCAGTATTAGTATTACATATTTCAATGCAAACCTATCGAATGATCTAAACTAAGTCTAATCAGTAGTGAACATAACTTCGGTCAAATATAAATATATACTTCTATACGAGTTAATATAAGATGCGTTCAGTTATTAACACTACCATGGGATAAAATACAATGATCGGACCATACTCACGTAAGACTGTTATTATATATCTAGATTAGATAGATAGTATAATCATTCTCAGATCAATATATGTGAGTAACATCTACTCTTATATACATGATAGATCATGATACTATATAAAAGTTTTACCACATATAGCTTATACTCTCGAGATATAATAATACGTAACCCGTCAGTAAACTTGCTGCTATACTGATAAGATAAGTAAGTAGGATTGTAATAACGTCTATAACAGCTAATATCATAGATGCTGCACTATAGAATTTTCACATTACCTAACGGATAATATAGGCAAATATAGGGATCAATGAATTGCTACGAAAACAGGATGTGATACAGCAAATCTACGTAAAGATATATTATAAATATGAGTATAATCTAGCTAACTACTTTATTATTTAAATGTTTCTATCTGCTACACATATAAAAAGTCAACATCCAAGAAGAAATTTCACTTATTTTTTATGTTGACTCAGTTGTATTAATAATTAATATAATAATAAATAAATTAATTAATTAATATTAATATATATAGATTATAATATAATAATTATTAATAATTACTAATTATAAATATTAATTAATAATATAATATAAAATATTTTAAATATATAATTTATAAATAATAATAATAATATAAAATAATATAAATAACATTATAATATATAATATAAAATATAAAATACAATTTATAATCAAACTATGACATTAATAATTATATTACAAATTTATTTAATATTTACTGATATTACCATCATGAGAATATTATCTATGATTCTAGAGCAGATGAGTTGGCACAAATAATAATTAATATATCATAATGATATATTTATTATAATAATTATGCAAAATACATAATTGATTTATATTATATTTACGTGAATTATTATATTTATTAGATATATTAAAATAAAATCGCTTTTATTTGTCTTTTTAATTATATTAAATTATAATTTTATTTAAAATTGAAAATATTATTTATAATTTTCTTTTGAATCTTGTAAACTTTTTTAAATTTGGAAAAACTTTGAAAATTTACATCGAATCACCGTCTAGTTCTACCCTGAGAGAGATAGCTACACTAGATTAACTCCTTAATTGATGGACCAGAAATTTCTCTTAAAATTAAATAGCTTTCAGATATGCTCATTACACAAACTCAGGGTATTAAAACGCATTAAATTAAGTAAAGTTATTCTAAGTGTTCAGATTAGTTGTTACATGACAAGTGATCAATCATATATTATTGGATAATATAAGAGAATAACAATAAAAAGAAAATATAAATTAAGACCAGTATTATACATAATAGTTATAGAAGAGAGTCCAATCCAATAAAATATGAAATTCAATCGTTCAAAACTCTTAATTTAATATACTAGAATGATATATAAAATATTTATGTTAAAATTGTAGATTTATATCTAATTTATAAGAGGTGAGTGGAGGTCTATAGTTATCCAAATTATTATTGAGAGAATATTATTTTCCTCAACCAAATCTTTTTCATGCATTTTCACAATGGTCATAATATAATATATTGATAATATATATATATAACTGAGATTTCAAAAAAATGAAAGTTATTATAATATTAGCGGAAGATTCTATCATTAAATAGACAAAACATGGTAGAACAGAGAAACATCATAAAATTGAAGGAAAAGTAAAGATACCTACCCAAAAGTTCTATCGCTTTTCAGAGAGATGGACTATGAGTGTTTGTTATCAATAATATCGTAGGGATGATAGGACTATTCTCGATGGGTTGTGATCAACACTATATTGTTTGCATTAGTTATAAAGCACAGTCTATATCGCATCAACTCAAATTTATGTTAAGTAAAATCGAGAGTCATTTATCAAATAAAGATGTAAATATGATATTCGAGCAGGAACAGTAAAGAATATTTTCAAAATTAATTTCTTTGGTACTAGCAATATAATCATAAATAAAATGAATAACATAAATTTTAACTGAAATTCCACTTCGTATTATATCCTAGTAATGAATTAATTATTATTTAATATTTCTTTAAGATATATATGTTAGGACACATTGAGTATATAGTAATATAGGTTAATTCTTTACTATTTTCTCATGTGAGTCTGTAACTAATTCTTTCTAGATTACCAACGGTGAGATATTATTATTTAGAACGACATGTTTTTTTAGTTAGACAGAAATAATCACTAAGAGTGATGGAATTAGAGGTGTTTGATAGCAGTGTGTCCTGCAATCCGCGTGTGAAATCTTTTAAACTAAAATTATCGAGGTAATCAGAGAGAGTATGAAGGAAATATCCATTAATTTTCAAAATAAAATATATGTATATTCATTTAAAATAGTAATATCAGTGTGAAAGTAGGGAAGTGAATTGTGGGCAGCCCAATCAAAACCTGATATAAGCAATTGGCAGAGAATATACTTATAAATGATGATAAAATTTGATATTTTGTACATTATCGTATACATTATAATGAATTTCTCAAGCTATACTATTTATTTAGATTTTTTATAATGATCTACATGAACAATTATATGTATTAGAGTAAACACTCTGGGTATTATATATGGGATTTATAATGTAATGTATATATTAACAGAGTAATTATGTAAATCATTAAGTCTGTTAATATAATATTTATCATTATATAATAATTATTTAGAATGTATATATACGCTTTAATCATGAGTATTTATAATATACGGTATTATAAATTAGTATATAACAGTACATCAAGTAGTATAATATTAATTGGAAGTCTAATGAGTGAGTGTAATGATTAATATATATAGCATGATAACTCTCTATTCTCATTAAAGTTACACTTATATAATATAGTATCAGTAATATAGATAATAATACGTATTAAATATATAGTAATAATTATTAACTGTATATATATAGTATAAATACATACTACCTAATATATTTATATATATATGGTTAAATATAGTTATTACCGTTATTGCTCGAGCCGAATGCTAGTCCTAGTAGGGTGTTATTGCCTGTCTAGGTCTACTTCATTACACACTTCTCTCTGAGAACATCTGTGTTCAAATAAGTTCGTTTCCTCCTCTTACTTTCCTTCTATCGTTTTGCTCTCGTTGTATGGCCCTCTCCGCCACAGATTTTTCAATCCACTCTCATTCTACCTCGAGTTCTGCATAATCGAGTCTGCTCTCTCCTTCTGTTCTTTATCTTCAATACATCCTCTCTCTTGCTTCAGATAACTGGCACTTCTTCATTAAAATTCCTTTTTCACGTGTCCTTTAGGCCATCATTATTAACTTTGAATAGCTTTCTTCCATCGCATTAACACACAAGCAGAGTTTCTGACACTCACAGTTCCTCTTCCTCATGGTTGCTAACTCCATTTCTCTCTACAGAGATATGCACCTCTGATTATGATTTCTAAAGCACCCTATCTCCGTTATATCTTTTTATTTACTCTGCTTTTGTTGATACCGTATTAATGTCCATTGCATCTCAGATAACAGTTCAACAATATCGTCTTTCAGAACTGGTGGCTTTATACTAATAAATATTTACTCTGGTTGGTATCGATCTCTTTTCTTTAGCAAAAGGGTTGTACACAAGCTTCTTAACATTCATGTAAGTAATCGTCCTATTTCTACATATTCACTGGTCATACTTGTCTTCCTTGATCATATCAAAATACTTCGCCCACATAAATACTTTTAAATTTGATTTTTCATCTTGCTAAGCTTGTAAAACCTTTCTTTATGTATCAACTATCTTAATCTTATCTCTTCTCTCTTGCTAATCACAATTATTCTCATGCCTCATTGACCTTTCAGTATTCATCATTCCAAACTATTCAAAATGCTTCTTGCCAAGGTCTTGAGTCATGTGTTATATCACCGTCCGCACTTATCCGCTAACTCCACTTGGTGCTCCCTATTCTTCCTTATGCATATCCTTTCAAGAGAGAACCGTCCAGGTAAAGTGTAAATAGCAATGATAACAGTACAGTTCCATACCCAACCCACGTTTTCACTCACTTCAAACAACCGTTCTTCTCTTCTTTCCTCTAATCATATTTTATTAGTTTTTTTCTATAAAAATCCTTTACTGGCTAGCTATCAAGGCTTTCTGGTATAGACATTAATCGGATACTATTTAACATCTTCATCCACAGTTTTCTCCATGTTTTATTCATGTGGAATTGCCTTTTCTAAGTCTTGATGCAGCAATATATGCTTCACTAATTTCGCTCTTATGATAAATTATTCTCTAGTTAGTCATCTATCATCGTAAAAATATTGGTTCAAGCTCGTACTTTATTTCCCCTGGTCTTACCGATGCCCGTTTCAATTTTACTAATCTTGTCTGATTAATCCATCCTCATTCTATTTTTTTATGAATCCTCTCATATATTTTACTAGCCACCACTAATGAACATATTTCCTTTATAATTTTAATTATGATTATTATTATAAATAGACTTTCTAGTAAATTATGTTTTTTCCTACACATATCCTGCTGGTATTTCATTTTTTCACATATATTAGGTTATATTTAAACTAGTCATTGTCACCATTTATTATTTGATTAGTTCCGATATCCACCGTTTCCGAGTATGTTCACATTATTAGGGCCTCTATTAAGATCACTTTAATCTAATATCAAATTTCTATCGAAGAATACGGATGATATATCACTTACTTAATCACATTTATACTGGAGGTACCGCATATGATTTGATATATTTGCTTACCTATTATTCACTCTTATCTCATATCTTATTCTTCTTTAATATTCAAAATTTAGTTCCCGACTGTTCTTGAGTCTTCTCAGACAGGGATATTTCCACTCAATCCCTCTCCTTCTTAATGTCGATCAATATATTTCCTTAATGAAAAATAACCCCTCAATGCTTTCCGCACAAAATTCCTCTTCGACTCTATTTGAAGAGGTTCCTCATCTACCTTATTTATTAGAGAATAAGCGTATGCATAATTTACCCGGTTACCTTATTGTCACTACATCACAGAGGTCTCATTTTAGGACCTGTCTCGCAGATATACATAAAGTTTTTTATGCTCTTAGCTGACCTTCCTGTACTACATGTGTACTGTGACTCACGTCGTATTCACAAGTTCTCCTCCAATATTCTTCTCGCACTAAGGAGTAAATCGTCACATACAACTTTCGATTTATATAATCTTTTGTACATATCAATAAGGCTCCGCAAATAATAAGTTGTCTCGCTCTGTTTGTGCACATACTCCTATTTTTTCTGTTTCTTCGCTCGTTTTTCTAGTCACTCTCATCCAAAATATTACGACTAGCCTCTATTGCAATAGTCATGTTATTTGATTACGTTCATACATTTCATTATTTTTCTACCAGGTCGAGATGCTTATCGTACGATCACAATACATTCCTCAGCCATTTGTCCAGTTCGCTATGCTTCAATTTACTTTTCAAGGCGTGTCGTTCTATCTCCTGACGAACTCTCTTACTACTCATACGTTGTAGAAGGTATGTAAGGTCTACTTGACCAATATAACTCAATAATCATCTATCATCTATTCAGTTTATTTTTTACACAGTGTCCCTTTTCATATTTTATCCAGGCACATTATTCACTGTAGTATGTATGCCTGTAACGTGGGCACTTTCGAATTATATTTGCTAGGGAGTCTTTCTGATTAAATACAGCTCACCACCCATCACCCTCATGTCTTTCTCCAAAATTATTATTCTCTGTTGTCTTATCAATTCTTCGGCTTGTTCTCTTTTTTTTGTCCTCCCAAAGTCAGTTTCTGACCCAGGGATCCACCATCTGAGTCGCTCTCGGCAAATTTTCTAGTGAACCATCGTTGGTGTAGTCTATGCTGTGGATCACTCAGCATCACTCAGGCCATTGAGCTGGGCTCTGTGCAGTTTGCTAAGCAACCATTTGATCTAATACAGT